>JANHQD010000195.1:0-18063 GCA_024721195.1 Marasmius sp. AFHP31
CTTCAAACCAATAACTGTCTCATATTTGTGCTCTACGATTGGAACTCGCCGGACTCGTCTTGAAGTCAACATGAGTACTCTTAGCCCGACCTGATGTCTATAGATCCGTCGCTTCAGCATCGTTTTCTCCTCTCCGAGGTCATGGAGCCGATGTACACCTTTTGATTGTTCTAAGAATTTTGACTCGTTCTTGATTGATGTAACCTGATGCAAAACTCGCCTTAAGAGTCAAACGTCACGCGTCACTGCTTGTCCTCACAACCTTCGTTTGTATCCGTTCTTCCCCTCCACCGTCGGCCCTTCTACACCCCAACCTCCTTATCTCAAGCTCGGTTTCGAGTTGAACAGTCTCGTTGACTTGGAGCAAGTTGTTGATTGACGTAAACTGGACGAGGGTGAGGTGAAAACCACAGAGCTCGAGGAGACCGTCGTCGATGGGGGACGGAAGGCTCAGAGGTCTCGTCGGGACTCGGAAAAAGGCCGATCTTCTCACGCACTGACCAGGCCCTTCTCCGAGTGCGACCTCTAGGCTTGGATGTCAACCACGATCTCCGTCTCCGTCTCCCCCGTCTCTGTGTCGTTCAACGACCCTCTTCTTATAGAGGATCGAACTTCAGTTTATAAGCCCCAGAATTTCCCTCTTGACTACGCTAGTACTTGAAAACCTCGATTTAAGTCGACCACACTGCTGCCTAGCTCGCTGTGAAGACGGCGGCTGGCAAGTGTATAATGACCGCATATCATCGCGATAAACCGGTCCTCAAGCTCAATATTCGTGCGGAATGTTTCAAGCAGTGTTTCGAATAAAGTAGGTACAGCAATATATACGGTAGAGTCGGATAAACGACGTAAGTTCAATGGCTTGTGAATTATCCAAGGATAGTAAATTTGAAGTCACAATTATACGTTCTTGTAATTGTTGGCATCCGGGCCTCCTCCGACCGCCGTCCCCTGTGTAGGGCCACTTGCACTACCGCTTGCAAGATTCCCGGTCACTACCAGTCGCCTTGGAATACTTCTCTGTCCTGCGTTATCAACAAGTGGGCCTTGTTCATCAAGTTCCCCGGGCTTAGGCTGCGGGGATGGTCTCACCTCGGAGCGGCCCTCCGTCTGCTCGTCGCGGTCTACCTCTCCAGTATTTTCAACGTCTCTCGGGTTACCACTGGAGTCCTCTGCCTGTGCTTCAACCTTGGCTTCCTGTTGCGATGAACGTTGGGCAGGAGCAGGGGGATCACCGGGTGCTCCGTGGAATATGTGCTGGAAGTGATCTGGTGGCAGTTTTGGACGAGCTGCTCTAACCCGCTCTATGGCATCTCGCCAGCCCTTTCGATTATCATTCCAAAGGAAATACCAGATGTCCCGTTCCTCCGCCAGGCGATTATTTACAAAGGTTATCAGCTCCAGCCCTGCTGAAGACATCACAAGCGGCGAGATCTTTGATTTGTCGGGACGGTGGGACAATTCAGTGTCGGATTGGGGGTAGTGGTTTATATGCTCCGATAAAATTTTGACGAATTCCTCCTTGATCGACCTATGTGCATCACCCCATCCTCTACGGAATAAATCCAGATATCCAAAGTCGATCCCGGTATCCGTGGGAGATAGATTATTCAACGTCTTCTTGAGCTTTGGAAGTGGGAGGGAGAGATAGCCGGGGATAACCCCGAAGTGGTCTACAGGAAGCTCGTGCACGCGCCGTACAATATCCATTGCCTCTGTCCAATTGAAATCATCCTTATGAGATGTATATCTGTAGATGGCCCTCTCAAGGATGGTGCTATGCACGTCAGATAGAAATTTGCGACCAGTGGCTGATTCGACAAACAAGGAAGTGGTGGTTGCTGTGGGGAGATGGAGAGCATAATCCGGCGAAGACGCAATGATATACATAGCCAAATCCCCCACGAAAGCCGCCAAACAGTATTTCGGGGCACCTGGGCTCTCTACTATCTCTGTGTATATATTCCAAAGGCGATCACGTAGATAAACATCGGGATTTGCATCAATGCTTTTGAAAGGGGTGGAGAAGGGAGATGGAGAATCTCGACCGCTTTCATTCCCGCCATTCATTGACACATGTGTCCAATGGAGAAGGCGCCTGAAATGTCTCGATTGCCTTTCGTTGGTGAGAAATTGCCTCTTTGCACGAGTCAGATGTCCTCCAATGCCTCGATGAGAGAGATTGGGATCAAGTGCTGCCTCGATGTCACTAACAGCCCACTTCCTTCCTGGGAGAAAGAACCATTGGTCAAGGACCGCGGGCATAACAAGATGCAGGGGAAAAGTTGACAGGATATTCCGGAGATGTGGAATCATGTGTGGGCTGTCTCTGAGCTCTGCAACGAGCCAGCGGAATGCATCGAGTTCATAGAAAGGAGGGGCGAGGTTGATGTTTGAACGTTGTAAAAGTTCGAGGTCGACAGATGACCAATTTGTGAGGCTAGTTATTATCTCTCGACAAGTCGAAGCCAACTTGAATAAGGTACTAGAATCGCGATCGGCAGAACAGGCCCAAAAATAGAGAGACGAGCCCCACTGGTACGAGCCAAACTGAATTCCCAATTTTTGCAAGAGGGAGAGGAACCAACTTCTCAAGTACTTCAAATACTCCAAGAGGCGGAGAATGTGAGAGATAGTAAATCTCAAGCTTTGGATCACAAGCCATGCCTGGGGTGATTTGTAAGGACATATGAATTCCATGGAAGGTAGGGTCGTGATAAAATCAACAGGCGAGTGTATCCCAGTACGTGCTCGCATCTTCCTGAGATCGGGTGTAACTTGTAGTGCTTGCCGAATGATATCAATAGCGGGGATGATCGTCGTTGCAAAGTAAAAGAGGGCCGCTAATGCAACAACAATTGTCGCTACTTTGAACAGGAATGGATGCCGAGTCCGTAACAGCTCTAGCAGCCCGGCGAGGAAGAGAAAGAGGGCGATTTCGAGCAGCATTGGAAGGGATGCAAGAATCGCTGGAACGTGCCACTTTTCCAGGCTCTGCTTTCGGAGCCAACGAAGCGCAAGTGCTTCAGACGGTGTCCGTGTGTGTGTATGTCGGCGATGCTCCCGGAGCCATTGTTTGCAGAGGAGAGCGAATAAGGCGTCGACGAGAGCGATGATGAGGCTCAGGAACCACAGCACGTTGATTGCAACAACTGACGACGATACTGTGAACGTGTCAGGTTCAGGCACTGGCTCGGAGGTGTTGTTTAACTGCTGAGAGATCTGCTTCAGCAGTGCGACGGTGGTGTCTTCCGGTGCTTCTTGAAGCCATTGGTACGATTCAATAACGAAGGCAGTGACGACTGCAGAGAAGAGACCCGCCTGATATGCGAGAGAGGCTTCAGAACTTCGAAGAATCCAGGAAAACAGGCACGTACAAAGACCAGCAAGGTGTCGATATCTTCCTTCCATCCTCCAACTGGTCCTTCATCCAGCGCAGTCACTTCCTTCATGATGACCTCCCAAGATTTCTCAAGTGTGGGGTCTTGAGGATTCTTGACGCAGGTGAACATTGGAATGAAGCCCGCGAGTTGAACACTCACCGATGCCTTTTTGGTTGTATCTTCGTTCCCTGTGTGGTTATTGGTCTCCGTGCCCGACAGAGGGGCCTGGAAAGTGAATGAGAAAACTTCGATGTATGACTGATCGAACATAGGCAAAGCCTTACCGTTGTGTTCACTTTTCCCCCGCCCTCGTCCTTGTCCGCCACCGTGGCATGAGGCAAGACTCCCTCGTGTGCGCTTGTCGTGTCCTGTACAAAGTTAATGGGTGAGGCCCGATGGAGATGGGTGCAATCGCGGCAACCCACCAGTGCTTCATCTGTGTCTTGCGCCTCGGGAACCATCTCGTTCTTCGTACTAGGTTCGGGAGGTCCGATCTCAACCAAAATCAGAGAGGTTATTTGACGTCAACGTTGAATAACACAAGTGGTCGCTCACCGGTCCAGTTCCCTCCTGCTGAGGCTCGTCCGACGCTGCAGGCCGCTGCGCCACAATGTTCAGTACTACGAGCGCAAGACTTCGTTCAACGTCCTACCGGGGCGAGATCATCTGGCGGTGACTGAGGTTTATCTGCTGTTGAAGGCCGTAAAGACTGGAAAACAGTACAGAAGGTGATAACTTCAGCGGCGAGACTAAGGTGCAGGAAGTACAATCACAATGTCGAAAGCTCACTTGAGTTCTCGTAGTAGTCGATTTTCCAGAACTACGTGTTCTCTTGCTGACCGGCGTTGTGTTTGACGACATGGTATGAGAGAGCTGTCGATAACGGCACTAATTGCCAGTTTGAGTGTGATGGAATTTCACAACACCCGCTCTCTGTTCCGGACGGCCATCTTGCCGCGGACCTCTAAGTAGTTCAGCGATGGAAGCATCGTATTGATCGCCGAACGTCAGTCCGCTTCATCGTGAAGTACTCGCACGACACTTAAATGCATTGATGTGATTTGTGATCGATTCAAGGTGGTATCTCTTGTAAACTTCGCCGTCGAGAAATAGTATTAGTCCAATATTTTGTTTTCGAATGCGAACTTTCAGGGTCCAAAGATGACCCCGGGGCCCGAACAGGCCGAGGAACATATTTAGACGTGAAACTTATTAGCATGTGCCTCTCATCGAGAAAACCACTGTAGAGGGAAACTCACGATAGTTGAGCTTTCTACCGTCTAGTACGAGCTGAATGAAAGTATCTCCTTCGAGCGTTCGATGCTAGAGATCCCCACGATCGGACTATCGACTTGACCGGAGGTTCAAGCAAGGATGGTCTGCGCCATCGGTACTCCTTGCTTCCTCGCCAGCTCCTCAATGCAAATTACAATCACTTTGTCGGCCTCGCTCTTAGTCGCGGTTGATCCACTCGATTGAGTGGTTTCGGCGGAGTCGAGGGAACGTGCAAGAGCACCGTACGCCAATTCTACTGTAATTGCGATAGGCAAGCATTCCCCGCTCCTACAAATCGTTGCACCTCACGCGGGACACGAACAGCCGAGTCCACGTAATACACGCACCTCTTCACGACTCCAATCCTTCATCGTCGTTTCAGCGGGTGCCTCGTGGTCGCAACAGGCATTTGTAGGAGATCGGTCCTTAATGTTCAAGCTCGGCGTTCACTGCGTTGAGGGAGCAGCACGAAAAAGACCCCTCTGGTTAACGTATTGGTCGCTCGAACAGGGCCGGTGTAAGCCTTGACACCAGGCTTGTCAGCGATGAGTCTACAACATTTGTGGCGGTACTTGCCTGGTTTCGGGGGGAAGTTGTATTACATCGTTAGACGATGACGACTAGCGGTTCTCATGTTCGGGTATTGGCCAACGCATAACTGTCGGTTCTGAGTAAATATCGTGTTATGGGTGCAAGGTTGGGTCAGAGGACGACCCTTACCTGCACGCTCGAGGTTCAATTGTTACCCAAGAAGTCGCGGAAAGATGTGTATATGAACTCTTTAGAGAGGTAGACGGTGCTGATTGTGTTCACGATAGAATCTGTAGATCCACAGATTGGTGAGATTGGTGAGTCAGGCGATATGCACAGATCCCGGATGTTCAACAAACCTTAAGAAAATCAACATCCCAGCGCGGCTACCGCATATGGGCAGCCGCCAATCCATCCTGGGGGTGGGCTGAATTCTGAAGCCGGCTCGTTAGGTCCATTCGATGGCTAGACAGGTTCTTCAGATTCAGAAGACACCCGCGTAAGTCAGACATACCTCACACACTGCTTGCGAAGGAAGTGGCTAATAAAGCAAAGTGGGGCTTGGAATGGCTCGAACATCTAGGATCTGTCTTGCGCGTCAGTCAGAACAAGGACACAAGATTCAAAATCCATCAGCCAGACATACCTTGATCTATCCTCCTTTCCAAGTATCTTTAGTTGTACCTTCGTCGTCTTGCCTTGGTGGCTTTCGAGGTCTATCGAACAGAAAGCAGAGCAATTTAGAACGAGTCTGAAAAGCGACAAGTTTGAAGTCGAACAGTGGGCGGCGGGTGGGCGTATCCCAGAGTTTCTTGGAGAACAATCTGCCAGTCACCCTAGTGAGCATTCACAGACCCGAAGCTGACGCAACATTGGCACCTACTGTACAAGGAATCTCTGTTGGACATTGCCGCCATCGCCCATGGGTTTTGTCTAGCCATCGTGGGGAGAAGAGAAAGAGACGCGCTCAGTAAACGCCCGTCGTTAAACCTCTTGAGCAAACCGTCACTGTCGTCCGCAACGCCATCGACCATGTTTCTTCCACAGATCCACGGTACACCAACCTTATCTTGAACTTCAAGCTTCTACTTCTGTAACGGCTTATCGAAAGTCAGCATCTGCACCAGGCCGGGGCGACAATGAAGAAGCCAGAATACATCCGTCAGAAAGAGAAACCGGCACCTTGGAGCAATAAAGCGCGTGTATCTTGACTTCTACAAAACCCCCTGGTCTCATGAAACCCCAGAGACGTACCGAAAAGGGTGTTACCCCGCGTTAGGCATTCAAGAAACCGAACGTTCGGAGTAGAGGACGAGCTAGAATCTGGCGATGGGATCACCAGGTTCAACTTATGCGAGTCCTGCGAGCTCGGTTTCGAATAGGACAGCCTGGTAGATGAAAACACCTCCAACTTGCTCGGCCACGTCGTCAAAATATTGGTCACCATCAGCCGGTACTACGGATTCACCTCGTCGCTCAGATTGACGCATTTCCCTCATCTACAAATCCATCCTTCGTGATTCACCGCCTACCATCGTGCATCAGGACCTGTGATCGCCACACTTCCGGTACGCTTTCAACGGAGAGCCGTTTTTGGACCGATGTCCTTCAGTAACAGACGTTCCAAGGGGAGGAAGACCGGATCAGGGATAGGATGTTGCGGTGCCAAAAAATAGGCGTAGACGACGCGAGAGACCTGCTTAGCTCGAGTGAGTATCCGACTACTATCGTCTGACCGGAACTTTTCTCTAACCCGAAGTCCTCAGGAAAACTTGTTTGTTTGGATGCCGATCGAGGCCATCTTTTCGTTCCAATCTCCGTGTTACACAGTACATCTGCCATGTCGAAGTACTATCAGCTGGTACGACTCAAATCCCGCCAATGATACTCGCAATAAACACGTCAATATCGCACCAAAGCTTTCAATACATCATAACCGCCTCTAACACTCCGAATTCGCCAAAACATATCCAAAGATTGGACGGTGCATTCACCAGTCTTCGCTTGTCGCAAAAGTCTATCAGCAATCTGTGGTCCTACCACTTTGTCGCGCCTTCTCGTCCTATGCCATATCGAGCGAGTTCAAGCTGTGCTCGGCGACGATACTCGCTACCCCTTGCTTGACCCATGCATCATGCTGGTCAGCATGCGACTTGGAGATGTTGAAGCTTCCCAGAGTGTTTCGTCTTCACCACCGCCGGCGTCTCTCATATTCGTGTTTTCTTAGCGGTAATCACCAGGGGCAGAGGATGTTCAATAGTCGCGAATAGTCTACAGGATCTTTCCGAGTGGACAAGGTTCGTCTTTTGATTCGATTCAGGCCACTTTTACTGATTGTCGTCCTACAGAAACACCAAAGAGATAGCGACGCAGGAAGTAAAGGAAACTGAGCACGAGGCTTTCTGGCAGTTGGGCAGCCGGTCTCGTTAGGTAGATATGTATGTCTATCTATGTAGGAAATCCAGAGGTAGAAACGTCCTAGAGGCCTCAAGTGTATGCGCGAATCCCTGAGCCTCAGTGAGTTGTTCTGGGCTCTGTTGAATGTAGAGCACGATTCCGGATCCGTGCTCCCGTTCCCTTGAATCCAGAGTCTCCAGCTTTGACCATGGCAGAAGGAGCAAGCCTCGAAGGAAGCCTCGAGGTTCGGAAATGGGAGAACGTGATGACATCGTCCGGAGCGTCTCATGAGGATGGATATGCGCCGGGGCAGCCCATTTTCCTTCTCTGCTGAGTACATTTCGCCTTGCGACGAAACATGCCCTACTAACTCTACGACAGAGAGGTCTCGATTGCTGGGATGGATGAGAAGCCGAGGCGATGAACGAGGATGGCGTTTGTGTAACGAGAGGGTACTCTGCCCACCCTGTCATGACTATAGAGCCGGCGAGAAAGCTGGGATTGAAAGACCGCCTGCCTGGCGTACTCGACGATCACCCTCTCTCTCCTGGTGCGAAGAATTCCGGTATGGATATCAACGAGGTACACACTTTTGACGGGTAGTATATTGCGAGGCGTGGCTCGACGCGTGAGACTCGAGGAATCGCGAAACCAAAGGGTTCCAACCATGTCCACCGTAGATTCTATAGGATCGAACCTAGAGTTTTACGGGTCAGACGGTATACAGACTCCATGTTTGCAACGAACCTCCAGAATATCAACATCCCCACACGGCTAACGCATGTGTCCGTGCGCCTCCCAGCTAGCAGCATACATTCAGACTTTGAGGAATGACGAATAATCGAGAGGGTGTGGAGATTGAGGAAGATGATGCGTCAATGGATGGGAATTCGGAGGAATACTTCTGAGCATTTTATTTGCCGGGTTCAATCGATGATCGTGAATCGAGAGCCCATGCATTTGGCGTTCGCCTAGAGAGGAGTCTGAGAAGTTGAGAGGAAAGATCAGACCGGGCGCTTCGACGGACACCTCTTACCTCGACCACCGTCATCCTGGTTGACTCAGACCATTCGCTGCTCACACCTCCTTCTCCCAGCGATTGATATCTTTTTCTCGACTCATGCACGCTCTAGTTCCGGATACTGGAGTGTTAATGGTTAGACAAGGATAGATGGAATGGCAGTAGGTGCGTTTGTATGTGGATCCTAACTCCGAGACTGGCAAATTCACGACGTCGTCAGTATTCTTGGAGGCCACGCATGGAAAGCGACAGAATAAGACTTTCATGCTGCAGCGGTTGTCCAGCATGAAATTTCCTGACGAGTCACAACGTTCCCAAAGACGACGCAAATGCAACTCCCTTGTTTGGACAGGATCTCCTCCGCAGGACTCAGAGTTCAATATTCAGCTCCTTGGTTCTGCCTCACCCTTGTCTACCCTATCCAAAATCCTTGCTTTGAACAAGTTCGGCGTCTCCCACTAGAGCGCTCGGAAGTTGTTGAAACGAGATTACAAGGAATACGATCACGTTGTCTGGTCTAACCCCAGTAAAAAACCGCCTCCATTCAAGCGGATGGCACCGAAGGCATGACTATCGCTTTCAGACCTCCCTCTTAGTTCCTTCTGTTGTATAGAACGAGCCGAAGGCGTTCTACAGACCCCGCTCGTGTCTATGCACTCATTGGTGTGACCACTCCACGCGATTGGCTCATTTTCGACCGACTACGGGGTGCACAACCATCCCCTCCGTCTCGCTCAACTCCCTGAGATCATGTCCTCAGAAGTCGTGAACAAGAGCCCGAGAACGCCTTGGATCAAGCAAACAATATCTATGACATTATAACCGAAAGGGACGTTCACTACAATTCTCTCATCTCCCTTCAAGATGCCGAATAGCCAGACCAACCACCGCAAGTTCACTTCCCTTCAACAACCTATCATCAACGTTCACCTCGCTGCTATTCTTTGCGCATGCTGCCTCAAATGGATCAAGGCGACGATCACGAGCCTGCCCACCGAATCTTCTCGACCGTGGCCTAACTCAGGTTGCACCTTCATGCTACACGCTGCCCATATGCTCGCGACGGTCGACCTTGGTCCTTCGTACAGAGTATGAATTTCACGATTTCCTCCAAAGATTCAGACTGCCAAACGCGCTCTAGTTCCTGATTCGAACCGTGAGTAAGCCCCTACTCCGTCATGCTCGGTAGCTCATGCTTTGATGTGCTTCCAGTTTCATCCTTTGGGCTTCAAAATCGTTCATCCCCGACCTTTTCTTTGGGGTAGCGACCTGCTGAACGTACATTCGAGATGAACGATGGCATGTATGCGTAGCCATCTTTCCGAACCGACAACGGGTGAGCTCGATCTATGTTTCTGCTTTGTCGGACAGCTTCAGCTCATCGATTCTTACACACTGGGTGTGATGTAGACATTATTCTCTCCAGAACTCGTTCAGAAGGAAGGCTTTGGGAGATTAGTTATCAATCGTTGTATATAGCCGTCGCGATTATGGTGAATTTTGAACCAACATATGTTTCGCATTCGTGTGCTCTACGATTAGGGCTCTCCAGAATCGTCTTGAAGTCAACGTGAGTATTCTTAGCCCGACCTGATGTTTATAGGCCCGTCATTGTACTTGGGGTCGGTCACAAGCTCGATGGATTTCAAGGCTGCAGAGGCGGTTCAGTTGCGTTGAAGATCAGCGGTTTCTGAGGGTTTGACGTCGTGAAGACTCGAGAAGTTGCAAATTTGAAGAGGAGAAGCAATTTAGTACGAAGTAGATCGATATAGACTTGACGAGTGTGAGGTATTAATTAATGAAGACCACGGTGCTTGAAGAGATCGTCGTCGATGGGAGACGGAAGACTCAGAGGACACATCGGGACTCGGAAGAAGGCTGATCTTCTCACGCATTGACCAGGTCGGTATCTCCGTGCCAAGTGCTCGGCTTGACCTCTAGGCTTTAATGTCAACCACGATGTCCGTCTTTCCAGTCTCTGTGTTATTCGACGACCTTTTCTTACGAAGGATCAAATGCTGGTTTATAGACCCCCCAAACTTCCCTCTTGACTGCGCTAGTGCTCGAAAGCCTCAATTCAAGTCAACGACCCCGCTGCCCAGCTGGCGCAGTGAAGACCGGGGCTGACAACCGCATAATGGTCGGATTCATCCTCGTCGCTAGATACACCAACAACACAGTCGTACCACCCGTTTTTCCGTTGGTCGGTTCTCACTCGCGATACCTATTCATAGCGATAAACCAGTCCTCGAGCTCAAGATTTGTGCGGAATGTTTCAAGCCGTGTTTCGAATAGAGTAGATACAGCAATATATACAGTAGAGTCAGATAAACGACGTAAGTTCAATGGCTCGTGCATAATCCAAGGATAGCAAGATAGGAATTCCCAATTACACGTTCTTGTCGGCGTCTAGACCTCCTACCACCTTCCCCTGTGCAGGGCCACTGGCACTACCACTTGCAAGATTCCCGATCGCTGCAGGTTGCCCCAAAGTACTCCCCTGTCCTGCGTCCTCAACAAGTGAGCCTCGTTCATCAAGTTCCCCGGGTTCAGGCCTTGGTGATGGCCCCGCCGCTGGACTGGAACGACCACCGATCTCGTCAACAATGCGAGCTACTTCTCCGGTATTTGTTACGTCTCTCGGGCTATCATCGGGGTCCTCTGTCCGTGCTTCCTGTTGTGATAGTTGTTCATGAGGAGCAGGGGGATCATCGATACCTTCGTGGAATATGTGCTTGAAGTGATCTGGACGAGCCGCTCTAACTCGCTCTATGGCATCTCGCCAGCTCGCTCGACCATCAGGCTCAAGCAAGTCCCAGGTCCAGTTGGCATTCACCGCCAGGCGATTATTCACGAAGGTTATCAGCTTCAGCCCTGCTGAAGACATCACAAGCGGCGAGATCTTTGAATTGTCGGGACGGTGGGACGATTCGGTGTCGGATTGGGGGTAGTGGTTTATATGCTCCGATAAAATTCTGACAAATTCCTCCTCGATCGACTTATGCACATCGCCCCATCCCCTACGGAATGAATCCAGATATTCAAAGTCAATCCCGGTATCTGTGGGAGATAGACTCTTCAAAGTCTTCCTAAGCTTTGTAATGGGGAGGGGGAAATGGCCGGGGATAACCCTGAAGTGGTCTTCGGGAAGCTTGTGCACGCGTCGTACGATATCCATCGCCTCCATCCAATCGCAAGTATACTCGATATATAATTCCCTGAAGGCGTCCTCACAAATGGTGTTATGCGTTTTGAGCAGAATTTCACGACCAGCAGCTGATCTGACAAATGAGGAAGTGGTGGTTGCTGTGGGTACATGGAGGGCATAATCTGGCGAAGATGCAATGATATACGGAGCCGAATCCTCTATCAAAGCCACCGAATCGTTGTTTGAGTCAGCTGAGCTCTCTATTATCTCCGCGTATATATCCCAAAGGCGATCACGTAGCCGATTGCTTGGATTGGCAACAATGCTTTCGAAAGGACTGGAGAAGGGAGGTGGAGAATCTCGACCGCTTTCATTCCCGCCATTCATTGACACATGGGTCCAATGGAGGAGGCGCCTGAATCTTTCCGTTTGCCTTTCACGGGCAAGAAATTTCCTCTTTGCATACGTCAGATGAAATCCAATGCCTCTGAAAGAAAGATTGGGATCAAGTGCTGCATCGATGTCACTGACAGTCCACTTTCTCTCCGGGAGAAAGAACCATTGGTCAAGGACGGTGGGCATAACAAGATGCAGGGGAATAGTTGACAGGATATTCCGGAGATGTGGAATCATGTGTGGGCTGTCTCGGAGCTCTGCAACGAGCCAGCGGAATGCATCGAGTTCATAGAAAGGAGGGGCAAGTTTGACGCTTGAACGTTGTAGGAGTTCAAGGTCAACAGATGACCAATCTGAGAGATTACTTATTGTGTGATGAGCCGTATAGTAGTCCGGATTATTGAGCTTGCGTGAGATGAATCTCAAGACTTGGATCACGGCCCACGCCTGGGGTGACTTGTAAGGACATATGTATTCCATGGGAGGTAGGCTCATGATGAATTTAACAGGCGGATAATGGATCCTAGGTTCTTTTCGCGCACAAATGAGCTCCTCTGTAACTTGTCGCGCCTGTCGAATGATATCAACGGTGGGGATGATCGTCGTCCCAAAGTAGAAGATGGCGGCAAGTGCAACAACAATCGTCGCAATCGTGAACAGAACTGGGTGTCGCGTTCGCAACAGCTCCAGCAGCCCGGCAAGGAAGAGGAAGAGGGCGGATTCCAGTAGCATTGGAAGGGAGGCGAGAATCGTCGGGACACGCCACTTTTCAAGGCTTTGATTTCGGAGCCACCGAAGCGCAAGTGCTTCGGACGGTGTCCGCGTGTGGGTATGCCTGCGATGCTCCCGGAGCCACTGTTTACAGAGAAGAGCAAACAAGGCATCAACGAGAGCGATGATAAGGCTGAGGAACCACAGTACATTGATTGCGACGACAGATGACGATACAGTGAACTCGTCAGGGTCAGGGACTGAGGTGCCGTTCAACTGCTGGGAGATCTGCTTCAGCAGTGTGACGGTGGTGTCCTCTGGTGCTTCTTGGAGCCACTTGTACGATTCGATGGTGAATGCAGTAACAACTGCAGAAAAGAGACCAGCCTGAGATGCGAGAGAAAAGGGTTCAGTCTTCCGACCATTTCAGGATGACGGGCACGTACAAAGACCAGCAAAGTGTCAATATCATCTTTCCATCCTCCAACGAGTCCTTCATCTAGTGCAGTGACCTCCTTCATGATAACCTCCCAAGATTTCTCAAGCGTGGGGTCTTCAGGATTCTTCACGCAATTGATGAGTATCCAATCAAACGAAGTCCATAAGCAGAACGCTCACCAATGCCTTTTTAGCCGTATCTTCGTTCTCTGTGGGCTTATCCGTCTTCGTGCCGTCCAGCGGGGTCTGCTCTTTCGCTCCCGAATCCTGAGAAGTGGATGAGCGGACCGGATGGCCAATCAAACATCGGCGAAGCCTGACCGTTGTGTTCACTTTTCTCCCGTCCTCGTCCTTGTTCGTGGCATGGGGCGAGACTCTCTCGTTGACGCTTGTCGGGTTCTGAGTGAAAAATGAATGTATGAGGACCGATTCACGTCGATATAGACGAGTACTGTCGCGGAAACTCACCACCCCCTTCTCATCCGACGACATCGTTCCAAGTGCGACCTCAACCAAAGGTAGGGAGGTCATTTGACATTGACGAGTAACATGAGTGTGTCGCTCACCTGTTCAGGTTTCTTCTCCTGCTGAGTGTTGTCCGCCGATTAATCTCCTTTGAAGCGGGACCCGCAGATTGCGTAACAGAATATTACGCGATTCAGTATGTGAACCAAACGCAAGAATCTCAAGCCCCACCGGAACGAGGTTTCCTAGGGATGACTGAGGTTCGTCGGATGTTGCAGACTGCGAGCGCTGTAAAACAGCCCAGAGGGCGGAAGGTTGGACTGTGAGACCGAGCTCCAGAAAGTATAACATAGGATCAGGCCCACCTGTATTCGTGAGGAAGTTGATTTCCTTGAACTACGAGTTCTCTTCGGTGGGGTGTCTGAAGCTATGGTACGAGAGAGAGCTCCTGGCAACGTGCACCTAGCGTGCAATGAGTGTGTCTCGCAGCTGCCGTGCATAGCACAACTTGAACGAATTCAGAGGCAGCAGATGAATAGATAGGTAGATGGTCATGAAGGAAGGATGAATCGATGAAACGCAGCAAACGAGCGACCGCCAGTCCGCCCATATGCCATTAACGCTCACGACCGTGAGCAGGGCGCTTGCACAACGCGCCAACCCTTCAATGCTCTGGTCCAAACGGCCATCTTGCCTCTGAGCTCACTGCTAATCTGTCTCTACACGCACCTTTCCGACTCGTTTCCTTCTACGCATCCAATTTACTATGAATATTTTGCCAACAGCACCGGCAATGGAAAGTCATCGACCCTCATTTCGTCGTCCAGCTCTGTCCAGCTCAAGCTCTGCATCCTCAAGCTCTGAATCACCAATTCTCGACCACCATCATCGCCCTGGTCAACTCGGATCATTCGCTGATCGCACCTTCTTTCTTTCCGCGGATAAAATGCTTTTCTCGACTCGATGTCGCCAACGCCCCATTACTGGATACTGGAATAGAGGCTACAAGGAGGGACTGATAGTGTGAATGGCTGGACAAGGATAGATTGAATGGGAGTAGGTGAGTTTATATGTGGATTCCAACTCGCATGGAAAACCAGACAATGAGACTTCCATGCTGCTGCACTCGTAAGGCATGAACTCTTTCCCGACGAGGTTCCCAAAGACGACGGTCGAAGTGCAACTCTCTCGTTTGGACAGGTGACGTCCTCCCAAATTCCGTCTCCTCCACATTTGTATGCCGGTTGAGACAATTTCCACGTTCCAATCTCCGTGTTGTCTGCTATATCGAAGCAATATCAGCGACTCAAATCCCTCCCCGTCTTCCTCACCTTGCTCCCGCCATTGCTACTCGCGACAAACGCGTCAAATAACACTCAAGGCTCTCAATACAGCATAAACGCCTCTGACACGCTTTGACATCGCCAAAGCAAATTCAAAGCTTCACTGACGAGGACGTTGTAATCGCCAAACCGTTTACCCATGTTCTGTGATCGGCGAACTCTGCAACCTCTCCGTGCTTTCTCGTCGTATGCCCTACCAAGCGAGTTGCTCTCGGTGATGCCCATGTCGCATGTTGGTCAGTATGCGACTTGGAGGCAACATATTCCTGGACAGCCTCGGACTAAACGAAGTCGAAACTTCACAAAATTTTCTTTGCCTCCACCACCCACAGCGTTTCTCATGTTCATGTTGTCATCCGTGCAGTCGCAGAACTTGGTGATAACCAGGGGGGTCGCCGACGCCAAGCAAGTCCAATAGTCACGAATGTCCGTCCAAGTGGACAAGATAAGCAGGGTTCGTCTTTTGATTCCGTTCAGGTTACTTTTACTGATTGTCGTCCTACAGAAAACGAAAGAAGTAGCGATCCAGAGAATGATAGCTTCGATGAAAAGTAGAGTATATACGTAGGTATCTATGTCTATCTACGTATAGAAATAAGAGGTATAGACGTCCTAGAGAACTCGTGTGTGTGTCCAAACCGATAGAGGCTCGTGATTGAGAGTCCCCGAGGTTCGAGTCTCTATTGGATGTAGAGCACGATTCCGGATCATCCGTGCTCTCGTTTCCATTGGATCCAGGATCTCCACCTGTGATCATAGTGGAAGGAGCAAGCATTGAGGGAATCTCGAGGTTCGAAAATGGGGAGAACGTGGTGTCGTCGTTCGGAGCATCGGTGACGATGAAAAGGTGGTTGAATTGCCGAACGCCGCCACCCAGAACCTCCCTACATTTCCAACCCAAATTCGACCACCATCGTGCTCATCTCTCCGCCAAGTTATCACCCCTTGAGCCTTTGAAATATGAGTTCTGATATCAAAGTGTAAGTGAGAGGACCGGAATTGAAGAAAGAAATCGACATGTTAGTTTTTGTTCGACTTTGAAGTCGCTCAGCGCCTGTTCGTCGTACCCCATCGGTCACCACAAGGACATATTCGTTGGATGCAAACTCCCATCGTCGTCCTCGATCTCGTCTCCCGCGGATAGGAAGGCCCAACCTGGGGTGCTTCGGAAGGAACGATGACCCCTGACCTCCACATAGTTCAGCGAAACATAGGCCCCGAGGAGAGAGATCGATCCTTTGACGGTACATGGTATCGATAATCGTTTCGAGGAATGTGCGAGCGTAGATATTTTGCACCGTGTAGATCCACCGTTCATCAGCTCAGGCCTGGCTCGGGCCCTCCAAACCCGATAGTCAAAGTGGGGAGGCTGAGCGAAAGGTACGACGGTAAGGATTACAAGAACGCACCACCTATAGGCTGTCGCTCTGCACCTTCCTGACGTGTACTCTGCTTGGAAGATCTGAGCTCGTCGAATCTCTTCGTGCAATCCCGAATGATTCTTCAAGCTCTTCTGATAATTCGGCCGTTTCGCGACGGAAGAGGAGTATCCCACCCTTTCAGGTTGATTTTATCCTCTGCGGATCCTGAATCGGACTGCAGGACGACGTTGCTGTTTAGATGCACTTCGAGTAGATCCAAATGATAGGATACAAGCTCAGCGTGCGTGATTGATGATGGGGTAGTAAGCGATATGTCGAAGCAGGTTGAGGTTGTCTTCAAGACGTCGCGCACCACTTCTCCAACGTGCGTCTTCTAGGCTGAAACGCTGAAGACTGTGCGTCAAACGAGGCTGATTTGCATGAAATACGAGAGTCAAGGTTTGAACAAATTGACTGATACGCAGAGATAGCTGTCGGACATCAAGCAAGATGAGGCGCAAAGATCATGTGGTGGAGGCCATGGATGACGCCGCGGACGCTGACAAATCCTCTTCGCTCGATGTCTGCAACAACCACCACGGCTCAACAAGAAAAACTCACTCTCAGGCTTCATTGAAGCTCATTGACGCGCCTCTCTACAGTCAATCTTCCGATCTCGCTCGCTGGAAAGGAACTGATGAGTCTCGAAGGAAGCATGAAGTCGACTTTCGCAGACAGGGAGGCATCCAATACCGCTCGCTATCATTCATATCAACCTCCCATACCCTACTCGCCACCCTCGACGCTTTCAACGTCAACGATCGGCTTGCAGAACTCGCCGTACGCCGCATCAATGAAACATTGTGGTCACCAGATTCGTCAACTCCTCCATTACACCTCCTTTATCGCTGGGTCCTCGATATCTTACGTCGCTGACACAACTCCGACACCTCGCCACGAAACGAATTAGCGGAACAGCTCGTCAAAATAGCCCATACAGTCTCAGCAACCAAAATCCCGCCTGCTCCTTTCGATACGTACGTTTACATGCATTCGTTCGTTCTATGTTCAATGTCCCGCTCTTATATTGGAATCAAATCACTTCTGCCTCACATGTATAGAACGGACAGACCTTGAGCATTCTTGTCCCCCATCAGGAATTTCTCGATTGCGATGTCGAAACCAGTCAAATACTGCCGTCCAAGAGCAATACGAGTAAGGATTTTTGTTCTAGCTGTGAGCGTTCTGCTCAATGATCAAACGATTGGTGAAGTCTATACTGACTGGTCCCATCTTCGCAGCTAGGAGCAACGAGCTTCGATTCACGCAAGTAGAACGTGCGTGTTCGGACATTGCTACTCGTAGCTTTTGGGTGAAGAGCATTCCCTCGACATCTTGAAGGCTGCTTGAGATCGTGGAATCAACATGGTCGATACAGCGAACCTCTATTCTAATGGAGAGTCGGAGCGCATTATTGGCGTTTTCCTGGAGAAGGTGAGGAGTCGCTCGGAATATGGAGCACTCACGATTGACCAACGATCTGGCACTACTTCCCTCGACACCAATTCATCATCGCTTTGAAATGCTACGGACT
>JANHQD010000196.1:0-18768 GCA_024721195.1 Marasmius sp. AFHP31
TTTGTACTTCGGCGCTGCACGCGGAATGGTGAGAGAAATCTTCAGAATCTGATGCGACCTGATGCGACCCATGTCCAATAGTTCCTGGAGCTTTGAGCAGCGGTAATACAAATTCAACGGTCCGATTCACGAACCACCTTTAGGAGTGCGTCAACGTTGACGAAAGCCTCATTCCTCGTGAGCTCTGCGAAATCAGAAGGAAGCCACCGTGGAGAGACCCGAATCCAGTAACTTCTCTCGTGCGTATTTCATCGCTAGGAATGTCATATACTTCTCACCGGAATCCTACTCCTCATGACCATTTTGCTTAATCTCGGACCTTCAAACTCTCGCACAAAGCAGCGGAATGACCTTGCTTTGCACGCGTCGAAGGCAGCAGCTGACTCTCGCTGGGAGCCCGTAGCATCTTATAATTCCTCGACGAATGTGTGTCGAGAAGGACTCACCGAACCATGCTACGATCCTTCCTCCTCCTTCTACTTGGGCCCTGCCTTGCGTTCGTAAAAGTTGTTTTAGCGACCGATGCGGGGGACACGATTGACACCGGATATGCCCAATACCTTGGCAATCGAACCTTCCCCAACGCTGTTGCATACCTCGGAATTCCCTATGCCGAACCGCCCTTGGGCGAACGTCGTTTCCGAGCGCCTCTTCCTCTGAACAAAACTCGCATCGCAGTCGAGTCGAACGGTGAAGTTGTTGACGCAACTGAGTACCCCGACTTTTGTATCCAAGGAAGTATCGGTCGTAAGCACATTCCTCGCCTCTAATATCTCCTCACAGTACTAATACCGGACTGGTAGAGGGTGACGCTGGAGGCGCAGGAAGCGAAGATTGCCTCAACCTGAACATCTATGCCCCTGTGGGAGCCAAGAAGGGAGACAACCGTACGTTTCAAGCCAATCTAAACTCAGCCAAACTTCACATTGATGATCCGCTCCGCGCAGTACCCGTCCTCTTCTACATTCACGGAGGAGGTTACACAAATGGGAACCCCCGAAACTGGCCATTCGACCATTGGATCAAACAAAGCCCCAATGTCGTGGTCGTATCGATCTACTATCGACTCGCGTCGTTCGGATTCCTCTCTATCCCCGAGTTCGACGATTCCGCAGTTGGAGATTCGAATGCAGGATTCTTAGATCAGATTGAAGCCCTACGATGGGTCAGAGACAACATTGCTTCTTTTGGCGGTGACCCATCCAAGGTCACCATCAACGGACAGAGTGCCGGAGGTGGTTCGGTACAACATCACCTCCTTGCGAATGAAGAAAATGGTCTTTTCTCCGGCGCGATTGCACAAAGTGTTGCAAGGTCCAAGACCCCTAGTCCGCAGCAGGTCAAGGTAAGACGTTCGATCGTTCAGTCTTGGCTCAGTATTGATATGCATGAAATTTAGCCGCTATTCGACTTCTACGCGTCAAGGGCAGGATGCGACGCAGCGACTGTTGACAAAAAGCTCACGTGCTTGAGGAGTGCCAGCGTGAGCGCTTTGGCAATGGCTCAAGATGCTGCTAGGACCTTGTAAGTATGGCAGTGGACATTCCGTCACCTCCTCTCATCAATCAACCCTTTCTTTAGCAACAATAGCTACAACTCGTTTAACCCGGTCGTCGATGGCAAAGTTATTGTGGGGCATGCAACTACGCTGATTAGGCAAGGCAAATTCAGAAGAGTTCCGATGATGGTTGGGTGAGTACTCCGAGATCCTCGTGCGTTATAAACCTGAACGACTTGTAGAGGTACCTCAAACGAGACCTCTGGCAGTGGTGACCCTGCTGCCTTGTTGCACGCGCGTTTCCCTGCCTTGTCTGACGAAGACGTACAAGATATTATCGAGGTGGGTCCAACCCCCCGTTTTTGACGCACGGGTTCTGATGCGAGCGACCAACATTGGAGGCGTATCCTCTTGAAGACTTTGCTTCCGCTGATCAACGATCTCGGGTCCTTTCCGGGGAGAATGCTCTGATATGCGCGGTGAGTCTTGCGCCAGGTCTCGCGCAATCGAAAAACCAAAATCAAGTGACTTCAGCGAGAAATTTTCGGTGAAGCCTGGGCAAACGCACCCAGCTCTTGGACCTATCGCTATAATCAACCCAATCCGACGGGGGACGTTACACAGGGGACAACCCACGCAGCAGAGAACTGGATGATGTTTATGGGCACCAACACGGGGTAAGTCACATTTCTCTTCTAACTCTGTCTTCCAGCCACTCACTGATCCATACTAGTGTCAATGGAACCAATGAGTTCACCCCAATGACCCCGGTCGAAACTGCATTCGCTGAAGAACTCATCGCCTACTGGCTTTCGTTCGTGCGCAGTGGAGACCCCAATACTTTCAAGCTCGCCAGATCGCCTGAGTGGCCCAGATACACGGACGAGATACCGGCTAGCCGCAGGAAGAGGATCGTTCTACAAGAGGATCCTATGAACTCGACGACGAGAAGTGGTAACTTCATTGAGCAGCAACCCGAAAATCAGGCCCATCGCTGTGCTGTGGTTGCCGGTAAATCAGAGGGCGAGCAGAATTAGCATACTAGTTCTTGTACTTACTACTACCCTCTACATGGATGGTTGGCATTTACGTGTTGAACGAAACTGAACAAAACTTTCATTCTTGTGACCAGGTTCTGGCGGGTGCATCAAGATTCAACATTACCGGATATGAAACCGCTGTAGACCGCTGGTTTGTAACACATGCAGGGAGGCGCAGCGGTCTGGGCAGAAGTAGGCAGATCAAGTTCTCAGAGCTCTCTGAATTCGGGTTTCGCATTCACTACCATATTCTGCCTGTGTTAGGGCTAGATCTCGGTTGTCTGGTTTGTCGAGCACACCCGGGACTACCTAGGACCTATGTTCTTCCTCCTGAATAGTGGACCAGTGAAAGCCAAGTACATGTGAGCTACAATTTCAAAGGCATCTAGGGCCGCAGTACAAGTGCTGCTGCGTGCGAACCTGTGTTTCTTTCTGACCTTCATCACCTACGTATACTCTGATATGACTTCGTCCAGGGCTGAACTTCTTGTTGACCCTGAGTACTTTCTGAACTGCTTGCGCTAGACTCATCCCTCCAGATTATGGTGAGTATCGGCATGCCCCTGCCTTTTGTAACCTCCTTCTGGAATAGTTGTTAAAAGTTTGATTTTTTTGCGCAGCTCCATCACGATGCGGGATGTCGGCTTTTTACGACAATTTCCGAATATTCGCACTCATAGTCCGACTACATAAATATAATGCCCTTATCGCTCGGGTCCTTCAAGTTGATACGATGACTCTGCGATTGCTAGTCGTCTCAGCCGTTGCAGCTTTCAATCTCTGCCATGCACTGGGGGCACAAACGCCGTTTTCCACCTTTGCTGGCAACGTGGAGGAGCTATGGGATCTAGACGCACAGCCAACCGTGAATGGGACTGAACAACTCATTTTCGAGTCTGTTAGTTCTTTGTTACAGCAGTGGCCGAATACTCGTTATCGCAATGGTGCGTAAAGGCGTTCCAGACATACTTTCAGAGGCTCATTCTGTTCATTGTTATTTCAGGACACAACCTAGTACCAGGACATATCCCAGCAGGAACCCTTCTCTATCACGGACGCCGCGACCCGATTCTCCCCACCACACCTGAGTGGACTGCCACCGATCCCGAGCACTCATTGTTATTCTGTCGTTCAATCGAAGGAACGGGTTGTTGGCATCTGACACTCGTAACCACAAGGCCGCTCAAAGTGCTGTATTTCGATGGAAGCTCTGCCGCGAAGATGGCCTCTGGCTCGATGGATAGTCAGGATATTGTCGCATGGGGGAAGGTGTCTCCAGAGAGATTCTTTGACGAGTTCAATAGGATATATGACCTGTGTAATTGGGCGAAGAAGGTGGGATATGACGGGCTCGTTCGGTGAGTACTGAACCTACAGCTCTGCTTCTTTGGCGCTGCTCATTCAACCGTTCGTCGTTATGCAGAATGGAAATGGATTTGTGAGTCACAATGCTCGGTGTTGAAAATGGATCCATTTGACCCTACTCTATCTCCCATCAGCGAAGTCATGTTGTGCGATTTCACCGCTGGCGTCAAAGTCGAATCGTTCTTGAACCTTGAGAGTGGTGCAGATGATGGTCCACCACGACCTCCACGACATCATAACGAAGATAATTGGCGAGTCTACCCACCTTCACCTCCGCCTCCGCGAAGGGGAGGCCATCATCCACCACCCGCTCCTGGATTCGGGCACGAGCACCGAGGCCTTCCCGAACGCCATTCGTTAAGAGGCCCTTCTCGACGCGCTAGAGCCGATTTCGAAGTCATACTCGCTGGCGCTCGCCACAACCGCTTCCCAGGAGAATCACGTATCAAACTCGACCTTTCGCGTCTCGTGTCGTTTTACGATACGAATCTCGTACCCAGTCTCGTTGAGGCACGGTTCAACGCGACCACGAATCGGATGAAGCATCGACTCCAGCACCGGCTCGAAGGGATATCAAGATCGGATCTTGCGTCTGTTATGCAGCGATTAGAAACACCACTACAGCCTCATGATACGCATGCAGAAGGGAGCGGGGTCGATTGGTTCACTCTATTCCGCGTCATCAAGGATCGTTTTGCAGATCGGCTAGAGGTCATCAGGGACATTCTCAACGCTACTCAAACAGATCTCGATGAGCCCGCCTACACCGTTCATACTCAACTATCCGCCGCGACACATCCCTACATCCTCTACACGCTCAATACGACGTCTCGCTTCACGGGCTTTGCTAATTCGTCCGTGGAGTGGGCGGCCCCTGCGTATGAAGCATGTGCCGTGACGCATACTCGGCATATCAGCTCAATGTCGGCGCTGACGGAGTCGGAAGAACTACTTCTGAGGGCTGCGCAACAGACAACGAAGGAGATATGCAGGACCGTCACTCGGATGTGGGCGAAGGGGGTCTCTGTGGGGCTTTACACGGACTCAGAGGACGGAGATATCGATAGAGAAGAGCTCGAAATAGTGGTTACAGAATGGAAAGCAGAGATAGAAAGACTTATGGATTGGCTGGATTGGAATGTTTGGTTGAAGTGCAGACCAGCGTGCGGGTTTGGGGTGAGTTATTCAAATTTGACCGCCGATTGACAAAGAGACTGACTTGTCAACGAATTTCTAGGAGATGTGTTACCTTCCGACGTGGCCTCTGTTCGGTCGATTTGGGGAAGGTGCAGGCAGACAAATGGATGCTGGCCCTGGTCCTGGTCGACCACCAAAGGGCCCTAGATTTCCAGCCCCACCAGAACCGGCCGAAGCGAGAGACCCTCAACCTAGCTGTCGTCGCATACTCTACTGAACACCGACAGACTGCAGTTAACCTACCCGTACGCATGACCTGGCGCGGACCAGCGACATCACGAAGTTCCATGCGCGCATCGCACTCTAGTAGTAACTTACGAATCTATTTTATATGCAAAGAAGAAAATTCAACCTTTTACACACCATAGGGCATCGTTAAACCAAGCACCATGTACAATACTCAGTGACCCCGCAAGCCCGAGCCCGTCTTTCCAGGTTGCCACCTTACGATTTCCTGTAGCCCAACTTTCTTGGCCTCAAAAGCTTCCTCCATGGCTCGGGTCAACTGTGAGGTCTGTCATTTGCGCGCCAAACCCCGGTAAGTTCTCGTGTTTCTTGAGAAAGGGAGTCCGGATAAATGAACAGATAGAGATGTCAGTTTCACTCACGAGAGGTTGGAATTCCATTCATCTCGCTCTGCCGTCTTCATTGGTTCGTCGTAGGCCCCAGCGCGCTCCCGTTCAGTGCCAGCACCATTGTCCCTGAGTGGGGGAGGCTGCGGCGTAGAATAACACGAAAAATGTAAACTGAATCCTAGTCTTACAAGTGACATACTCCATTGAATCCTCAGCCCTGTGACGACGGCACGATACTATGATCAAATTCTATCAGTGCGAATCTCTATGCCACAGTCTACTAGCTTACCTTCACTAGCATACCCCATCCCTTCCTCGTCCTTTACATCGTACCTTGACCTCTTCAAGCTTCAAGCTTCCTCGAGTCCTCGCCTCAGCCACCGATGCAAATGAACGCCTCAGAATCACTTGTAGCACTGGGCCCATATGCTGCTGTGTTGTGGGAGTGAGTACTAGTAACTGGGGATTCTCTTCAGACACTTGGGCATCCAACTCGAATTCCCCCTAGTCTCACACAACACATCCGATCGACTAGTATAGAAGGCGCTTCTCGACGGTGAGGGATATACATCCAACATCCTAGTTTCCGGTAACACCGTCTCAAAATTTCTCGCTGCTCAGGTTTGCGCAAGCCTACCATAACACCTGCGCCTCACAGTTCCAACAAACCTCAGATCGAAGCGTCGGGCGGATTCTTCCTCTGGACGGATTCATTTTCATGCGTAGAAACACGATCGGCGGCGCGTTGGTGGAGGGTAAGTACGCAGTCTCGACTGTCATTTCGTCGGGGCTCATGCTAGAACATGCTATACAACGATGACTGAATACTCCCTCGATATACACCTTGCAGACTACTACGTCTTTGAGGACCCGACCGTCGTTGAAATGTCCAAGGCTAGAACAGACCTACTGGCCTGGCCCAACGTACGTGGTCCATGTCAAATTTGACCATCGGTGTGCTCGCTAGCAAATACAACGGCAGAGGCGGTTTGCTGCATGAGTAGGAAGAGTTGGGGAGAGTGAGGATAAATACTCAAACCAAAATCAGGGGTTCTCGGAAATATTGATTTCAGCCGCTCCATGCAACCTATCTGGTTCAGCTTGAGACTCGAGGTTGCAAGATCCTCGACAAGGAAGCCGCAGCTCACCTATCTATGACCGAGCGATGGAAAAGAACGAAGGTGCGACCGTCGACGCACCTATTAATCCTCTGGAGTTTCGGGAAGCGGGGATCGCAGAAGGAGTGAGAGACTAGCCGTAGCCTCGAATAGGACATTGAAAACGAGTTCGACTCTGGCTAGTCACGAAGGTTTCATGAGTGGCACACCTTGTGGTTCAAAGAGAGGTCGGACACCGTGTGAAAACGATCGTGCCAGCCTTGGAAGAGTATAGAACCCTAGTCTCGTGAAACCAGATCGATGATATCAACCTGACGACTTCGACGTAGGTTAATAGAGCCCGGAACTTGGAGCTTGGTGGTTCGCTACAAGCTCGCCGACTTATTTTCTCTCCGGTCATCTCTCCTTGCTTTCTGAGCTATTGTCACGTCGATAGGGATGAAGACTGAGCTTTTTCGTACATAAAGATATCTATAGGTAGCTTGTAACCAAAACATAATTGTCACAATGGATATGGTATCTGTGTCCCTCCCAAGACTGAAATTCCACGGATTTTTGGAGTCCCCGTCAGACTTTGCCACTTCCCGCTTGGCTACTATAATCTGGGGGGCGCTGGTTCGTATCCCATTGCTCATGTCCATCGTTCTCATCCCGTGGTTCATGCCCTAACCTCTGGTTCAAGAGCATTACAAGTTCAGCCGTGGTCGCCTCGCGCATTCTACTAGACTGGGGCTCTGGGGCGAGGTCGGGGGTTGTGAGTATTGAGGGCTCATGACATGTACTTGTTGAGATATTGGGGCTCGCCGAAGGCACCCGGCCCTTGTGATATTTACCCGGCCGGAAAGGCAGAACGGTCGAAAAGGGTGACATCGAGGATTTCGTTGTTGAGTATGGTTCCACGGCAGGTGGGGAGCGCTGCAGCTTGCGTCTTCGCTGAAGGCAACAGTAGCTTCCTGCGATGACGAAACCAAGTCCTAAAACGCCCCCGATCACGCCACCAACTATTGCTCCAATGGGTACTTGGCCGTGATTTTCGATATCGCTCCCTCCGGGGTCGTTTGGCGTGGTATCGTCCCCCGAGATCACCCCACCCAGCAGCGTAGTAATGGCGAGTAGCTGTGCGTCCACATTGAGCTGGCCTTCTGGTCTAAATCCATCTCCGTAGAAGTGTGGAAAGCCGCTGGTGGAATTTGCTTGGTTCACGAGCGCCTTATACTGATCGCGTTCGAATTCAATGAAAAGAAAAGTATATGGGATACCTGGTGAAAGGACCCACTTACTTGACTCGCTAGGTACGCACGAAAATAGATGTTTAGGTCCGGAACCCCGTCATCCAGGGCCAAGTTAAAATAGCTCCGAAGCAGTCGTTGCGAGGCCACGTTGTCGGTGTCTCCAGTACGTGGTGGAAACTTTTGAGGAACTAAAGTTGATGAACTTGTTCGTCAGCCACGGAAATGCGGAGTGAGCATTCAGTACTGACCAAGAACACCATCGGCAGAGTTCCAGGTCTCAGAAGTTGCTTGACGAGCTATGTCTCTGAGTCTGCGAATGAGAGCGTCCAGCTGTGGAATCGGTATGTGATGCATCGAGGGGTCACTCACATATCTGTGAGATCACTATTCTTCGAGCTCAATGCCAAAAGTGATAATGCATGCAAGGTCACTGCGGCATTGGATACGACAGTCAATGGTGCCGGATTATTGCGAACTGGGCAGCCTCGATTATCCCGACTCCCCACCGTAATTCCGCTATATATATCTCCAGATCCTTTGTAGAGTGCCGTTTGCATAAATCGGCCTATCCGGGCTGCAGTGTCGATGTAAGCTTGATTCAAGTTTGACGGAATGATGGTTGCGAGTGAGAGGGTCAACCTTTGAAAGCGCAAGGTTTAGGCTTCCCCAGTTCAGGCGGAAGGAGGATAACATACGTCAAGTAATCTCTGTCCGTCCAGCGCCAGATAAGCTAAGTCAGATCCGAGAAACCAAAAACTGGAAATCTTACGCCGTCGAACCGGGTGTGATGAGCAGGTCGTTGTCGTCAACCTATGTGAGCCAATCTGTGTAAATGGGCCTCGTTCTGTCTCTGTACTATAGCCGTGCTCACTGCATTATGAAATGTCCCACCAGCAAGCGTAAATTGACCTAACAGCTTGATGCATCAGCGGCCAGCGATCCTAAAAATGGAAGGCGACTCACTGCCAGGCTCCGAGCAAGTGAAACTAGTGGAGGAGTTGATTCTGCTAGCGCTTTTAGCCCGCGAGCTCCTTGACTGTACATCCGCGTCAGAGAGCGTCAAGTTTTGCGTGGAGGACCAATATTCCCTTGCGAAGTCTAAAAATGCTTCATCTTTATACGCAATGTATGCACGGGTCGCTGCGTATCCGTAGCGGCTAAAAAACCCACGTGTTCAGACGTGCATAATTTGTGGAAGAGAAGTACAAGCCTACAATTTATTCAAGGTCTAGCAGCAAATTTCGATGGTAACTGCTGCCTGTACGCCAAGGAGAGTCGACGAGAACACTTACAAGTCTACAGAAACGTATACTCAGTTTCCATGCTGGGACCAGGCCAGAAGTGGTAGGATTTTACTCACTTGGGATCTGGTATCGTTTGCTGTAAAGCGGGGAGGAAGCGCTGCTGATCAAATTCCATATATCTGGTCTGATTTGTGAAGATATCGAAGTCCGCAATCAAAACCAGAAGTTCTCCATAGGACCCATAGTCGCCAGAAAGGTTCCGAGGGGGCGGGCCTGAAGTGTTGAAGAGACTATCCGATGCAATAAATGCGTCAATTGCTTCTGCTGTCCAATTGATTCGTTCTTCGCGAGACGTTTTCACGATAGATTTCTAGACCACCGTGGACGCATAATGTGAGTTCAACGCAGTTCCGGTATCATAGTAAGTGGACATACATCCCAGGATAAAGGCACCTTAGGCAGCTAGATTCGTAATAGAATTAGACCTTGTTGGGCCGATTAAACCGCCGTGAGAAATAGGCCTTAGTGGGTCCGCCCCTCGTGGTCTGATCGTGATGTAAACGCCCTGCTGCCGTGATGGGCACGATTTCCTCCGTTCCCACCATGGGCAACGACAAGGGCAGCCGCAAAAAGTGTCCTCCCGTGGGCCGGAGTGTTAGCAGCCCAGTCAAGAAGTATAGCAAGCAAAACTCCCGACAAATCATCCTCCACGGGCAGCAGAAGCGTAAAGACAAGCTCCAGGAGCTGCTCGATCGACGCTTGGGACTACAACCAGAACAACCAGCAGCCTCTGGGTCTCAAGACGCAACGAACGCATCGAATAACGCGTCTAGAAACGCGTCAGAGGACCCCTTCAGCATTAATGCATCACTTGGGCAACCCGCATCGCCATCAGACAGCTCCCTACCCGACCCCGATGTACAGATGCTGGTCATGGAAACCTTGTGCGACGATGACGATGAACATTCCCCTCTTCCATTTCCTTCTGGACTTGATCCCACCATCTCTCCGACTCCCTCAACGCGCCGCTCACCGAAGAAACCCCAGAAAACGCCGGAAGAAAGGGCAATTCAATTCGACACAGAATGGCGGCACCTACTTGCGACCCTGGAAGACGCCCTTATTACCTACCGGGAGCAGACGTATGGGCAATACCCGGATCCCTCCCCATGCCCTATATATCCGTGCAGGACAGGTCAATGCCACGTATTCGAAAGCTCAGTTCACGCCTACTATTATGACCGTACGCTTTCCCAGCCGTTCCCCTCCCACCTTGACGATGCTAATGATGAATTTTCTTCAACTTCTACATAGACCATCGCCCTATCATGCTCAAGCACTGCCAGTGCCGGTCACTCGCTCAAATGCTTGTACATAACGGCCTCTTTCCTACCTCACCCTCCAGGCATTTGAATGCCATCTCAATGCGACTCCTTGATACCTATCAAGCCCTCTGCCAGCGCTCCTCCGATGCTATAACAGCTCTATCCGGCGCCTTGGGCACCATATATCGTCGGTACGGCCACCACGCGCTCAACAAAACGGTATGTCTTTGTACATACGAAACCCAGCTATTCTAACGTGTACTTCAAGGGAACCTTAGTTCTAGATCCCCTCCGACGGGCACTTGGCCCAACACTCCAGTATTACACCGCCAATTGTCCCTCATATACTCTCCAGATGAGCGGTTCACCTGACGGCCGGGAGACTTGTTAGCTGGCAGCGGCTGGCATCCATTGTTCCGCCACGTGAAATGGGCCCCATTATGATCACACCTGGTTTATTGTGAGTGGCAGCCGGGAAGCACTTCCAGCTGGGGGCTAGGTATCTTCCTTGTAGGATCTGCATGAATGAAATATGCGTGCAACAAGTGTTTACAGACCATGGACTGATGTCTGTCAGAGAGCGGCTATGTAGACCGTCACACCGTTTGTAGGAGACGTTTCATTAGTACCGACCACGGTGTATATGATGTTATTAAGTCGCAGGAGTTTTGGAATTCTCCGCGACTTACTTTGCACGGATGTACATCTGATAACAGGTATTATATTGAGTACTCATGATCTACAAATTTGCCGCATTCTTCTTCAATATCGACCAGAAGAGACGCCGTTTCCATCAACAGCTTTCCATCGCTGACCACCGGAGGTCATGAGTTCATTACCAACGTGTACGAGGATAGGATTGAGAGATATATGCAGTGAAAAAGATCTATTTGTTGGCAGGAGTTACTCGCGAGCGCTTGGAATCAGTGGCTTCCGTTTCGGTAGCCTGCTCAGCAGCCTTCCGCTTTCTGATTGTCTCCGCTCTTTTCCTCTGGGTTTCCTCCTTCTTCTCTACTAAAGTCTTGTACAGGGCCTCTCCGATTTCAAGGTGCTTGTTTAGACGATCACGAAAGAGCGGTGTTGGAGCAGTAAGTGTACGAGGAAGAGCGCGCCGTATTAGATGGGAGTTGTGGAATGAGAATAGATTGATCAGGAATCGCGCATCCTCTTTGTGCTCGATGTACGTCTGAACTTGGTCAGTCTCCTGACGTTCATTCATCCTCTTACGGGTGCCTGACGCCACGCACCCAGCAGAACGACAGTCGTGCTGCATATTCTGCATGAATAGTACATTCTAAAAAGACAACCATTAGCCTCAGATAGAAACTTGAACAGTCAGTGGTGAAATTAAACTTACCGTTGCGGGTACAATCATGTAGCTGACTTCCCCTTGTCGCCGATAGATATAAGGCAGATCGAAGAATAAATCTTTCTCTGGGGCCACAGAGAATTCCTCGACGATCACGATGGCCGTACATTCTCTCTCGAGAATCTCAACAATTCTTCCTACCGATGTAGTGTCCTACATAGCGTTAGTTGTCAATAGTCCAACTTTTATCATGACACTTACTAGAATTGGTGATCTATAAAACACCCAAGTGCCAACTGAGCAAGTTTCTCTCGAAGCCAACACCACATTTGTGCACTTGATCCAACTCAACGGCATCTGATGTGCATATGAACTAGCATTTGTTGCATCCTTGGCTTGTGTTTCCGAAAGTTTGAGTTGCCGTCGCCCTGCCCAGATGTGCTCTGGGACTTCCATTGGGCACCGTCCGACTGGTATGGGGGTACACGAGCCTGGAGAGTATAGCACAGGTATTGAGATGTTATATGAATGAAGGTTTGAATGGGAGCTTACCTGGGCGCAGCTCATCTTTCATTGACCAGCCAAGCATCGCCTGGAGGACCTTATGACTTTGAAGTATTCGTTGCACACCTTCACCTGCTTGAGTCCATTCCTTTCTTTGTGTGTCGTACCAGTGGCCTCCAGATAGGTGGTGCTTCAGGCTCTCCTGGCTTCCGATCTGGCGGGTAATATCGCGGCTTGGAGCTAGGTGGTTTGATAGAATCGAGCATGACCGAAAGACACTATTATATGATTCGAAGGTTTCTGTTGTGACTCCAATCAGCGGGCCAAACTCGCGTATATCTTCAAGAAGATGACCGAGAAGATGAAGTTTATATTTCCGAAGCATTTTAGTCGGATCGATAACCGCGAATGCATCTTGGACATTTGCCGCCGTAACACCAACGTCGCTCTGTTATGATGAGTTCAGTATAAAGTTTTTCAGCATAGCGATGGGCAACATACACAGTATTGTTCAATATTGCTGATCTCCGGTTGCCAGAGAAGTGCGGCAAGGTGACCCACAGCTTTCCAGGCTACGAAGTGGTCATTATCAACCAGATCATAGACGTGAAAAACAGCTGTCTGAACCACCTGTCGAAATTGACGACCGGTGAGTGAATTCGAGTATTTCATGATATACTCCGCTTGTATCTGTGCGATGGAAAGACCGTCGGTTGCCGTTGCTTGAAGCCGCTGAGAAAAGATAGTCTTTTGTGCGGCTGACCATGTTTTAGTCGAGTAGTGCCATATATACTTCACAACACCCAAAAGGATGGTGTGAAGAATTTTGACTGGAGTGTCCCGAGCAGGATCAAACCCTACTCGACGGTGGCTGTTAGTATTGAGTCAAGAAAAGTTGGAGAAAGGTTCACGATACCATCAGTGGTCAAGAACGAGTTGTATATCTCGGATTCATGTTCGCGAACCCATGCCATTAGCATATTACGGGCCTCGTTGTCTGTGTGCTCATGCCTAAGCTCACTGAACCTACAAACGAGATTGTCAATCCAGTACTGAGTGAAGGAGTCCTTCGTGCCTGAGTTTGTCTGCCGTGTCTTGATGGCTGAAGCTTCGCCACCGCATGCTAGAACAACCTGCTTTTCTAGCTCGGCGTGTATACTGGCTTGTGTTCGCAAAGTTCCTGGCTTGATTGATATTCAGATCTCTCGATTCCAGACCACGTACATGCCAGCACACAGAACTCACCTTGAAGACTGCATGAAAACCCTCACCCCTTGCTCGCTCGACTTCTGGACCACCCATTTCACACTTCCGGCAAGGATGATTCCCGGCCGAACCAATGTGACTTGCGACGTCACTTTGGGCAGGATTATCGCTGGGTCCTGAATGCGGCTGGATCATAAAACGCGTCGTGAGCCCACTAGAGTCCACCACCTTGACAGGGTCTCGGCGCGTCGAGTCAATCAGCTTCTTGACGTCGTGATACTGCTCAGGGATTGACGCATGCTGGGAGGTAGAAATTAGATGAACATGATATTCTTGTTGAAGGAGTTTCCGTGGAAGATTTCGATGCGTGATGTATGAGTTATTATGCTTGTTCCATGACTTCGAGCGATTCCCCGATACATCATCTCCAAAGTAGTCGATGAAACTGACATAAAGTGGGTCGCCTTCAGCAATTGCCCGGTATTTGTTGGGCATTTTTGATGGAAATCCAGCAGCTATTGAGGAGCCTACGCGTCGCGCGAGATATGCATGCACGATCATGAATGGCAAGTCTCTAAAAACAATCTATCACATACCTGACCATGGGGGGACCATTTTCCGGTGGGTTAGGTCCAGATAGTTCAGCTCCAGACTCTGTGCTGGAATTCTAGTGGGTCTGATATGTTGTACATTGGCGTCTCCCTTTAAGACCCGGTTCAGTCATTAGTATTGCGAGCCAAGTATACACGTACCTGCTCGTTTAGCGTGATAGTATACACATCAGCACACACAATGCCTTTGTCGATAATCCACCGAATCGGAATGACAAGATTGCCGCTTTGCTGGCAGGCTAGCTCGTGGATGTAGTAATGCTTGGTACCGGCATCGTACATTGGGCTCAAGAGATCTATGTCGAGAGTCTTATGCCATTTGTCGGCGTGCCAGACCTCAGATATACATCCGTCATCAGGAACCACGGGATAAACATGAATATGAGGCCTGACAAGCGGGTTCAGCCAGTCCTGGGTTCAATGAAATTGTCAGTACTTTGTACTCAGATAAGAATCCAGACTATACCTGTGCGACAACCTTACGGATATCATTGACGTAGAAAATCTTTCCCTGGACTGACTTGCACTCAATATTTGATACACCTTGTGTCTGTCGTAGCTGCTCCTGAGTTTTCCGAAGACTGTAGAAGGACGGAACATTGGGAACACCAAGTTCCCGAAGGGCCCAAATGAACAGCTTCATTAATGTTGTAGATACTGGCGCTCGCGGGATGTTGTCCAAGATATCAAGAATACACATCTTTAAGTTGAACAACAGCATGAGTTCCATTCAAGAGAAAAAGCTAACTTCTGTGCTCACCGCTTGAGATCCGTAGGGCCAGTATTTCCCGTCTGCAGGTGAGGACGCAGAACCATAAAGGATATTATTCAAATCATGGTTGCCCACCGCTGGATCAAGAGTTGGTGAGATTTCCAAGGCCGTTCAAATGAGGAACAGATCACTCACCCGCATTCGCAAGCATCTCTGACAGCATTTGCTCATCCTGTTCCTCCATGAATCGTCGATTCCGCTCTTCTTCATCTGCTTCATCCGAGCCCACTACTCCTCCAAACCGCTCATCACATCACAGCTCAGCACTTTCCAGATCTCTCTTGAGTCTCTCATTCTCGTCCATGGCTGAAGCATCCAGGTCGGGCCCAAGATCGTAATTTGCGCCATCCCAAAAGGTATCGGGAGCGAGATTGACAGTGAACGGAATGGGCGGAGGTTGCTCGGCAGGGCCGGGCCGTAAACACGCGTCACTCAAGGTTGCTGGTTTGTCGCGTCGTTGAGCTTCTCTCTCTCTCTCTCGTCTCCGCTGACGAGCCACTTGTTCTGCTTTCTCTTCCTCTACACGCCTCTCTGCATTTATGTGTGCAAGGCTCTTCATATGGGGCTTCCTGTTCGACAACTGAAAATATGAACGACCAAAAAGACTCGGCGAACACAATGAACAGTAGAGCTTTGACTTTGTGGAGTCATAGTGAAAGACTGTCCAATAATGTAAGTGTCAATCTTCTCATCCTAATATCTGAATGCATGCTTACAGGGTTCGAGTTTAGACTCAGCAATTTTTGGCGGCATCTCATCAAGTTGAAGAGGTTGAGGAACGGAAATTTGTTCAAAAAAATGGGTGCACTTCTCGCACGGTAAGCACTCCACAATGCCACTTGGGCCACCTTGATTGTTTTAAGGCCCTTCTGATCATCTCATTGTGGCCGTTTGACTCGGTTATCCATTGTACACTCTTGAATCATATATAAGGGGCCGTCCATAACACAACTCTCCCAACTTCCCACTTCCTCAACCATGCCATCCCGCACTTCTTATTCTGACTTCAACGTCAATCTCAGCGACTTGGATGGCATACTTTCCTCCCCTGAGCGACCTTCAGCTCGTTCCTCCACCCAAGTCAACACGCGAAAAAGACGACGCGTTGAAGATGACAACGACACCGACACCGCTGATGGTAACGTGATTACTGTGGCAAAACGCCTTGCTGTCAGCGAAAAACTGTCGGGTGATCAGATCGAGGACCTTGAGTCTTTCCTAAAGGCAAGTTTGCTCCACCATCTCGAGTTTGATTTGACGCAGCTAATCATGTCTGCTTCATTCCAGGATTCAGCTCTCGGGCGTGCAGGACGTGTTTTTATCACATTGAAGAAGATTGAGAACAACCTGAATGCGGTAGTAACCAAACAGGAGACATGGAAGGTATCAGCAACACTCAAAGTGCGTATAATTAGTCGTACTCTTCTCAGACTGTAAGCTTACAGGTCACTAGCAAAACATTAATCACTATGTGGCCGCAGCAAGTCTCTCCGTCACGATTCAAGCTTACAAAAATGATCGCACGACTACACTCATCATGCAGAAGATCCGGGACATGAATATGGAGCTGCCCGCGACCTTTGATCAAGATGTGGCAGCACAGTCGGCCTTGAAGAAGGCGGTCGAGGAAGCCCTCACTCAGCGGCGCTCTACTGTGAAGAAAATGGTGCGTAGATGGGACTCTCTACAGGCTGAATACTATTGACTTTTTCACAGATTCGTGCCAGCTCATACGATGAAATCACGAAGCAAACCTGGGTCGAACGCAAACCGGGATCAGCCTGTCAGAGCATTATCGAGCTCACACAGAAGCTGATCAAAGGAACACAGTGTCACATTACCCCGGAGCTTTGCGCCTGGGTGGCCATTTTCGTGAGTCCTGCTTCAACTTCTGCTTTCAGTCTTCGGATGCTAACATTAGTTGTTTATTGTTGCACCCAGCGCTATGCTTACAAAAGCTATGTCGATACGATGGGACAGGACTACTGGGGGCGTGTCGATGCTACACTACAGAAGATACGTAAGGACGGAAACAACGACAAGAAGGAGATCGCTCGGTGCGTAACCGAAGTATCTTGTACAGCCCGTGAAACTAAATTACCTTTCTCTTACAGGATCGTCAAGAAGATCCTAACCTTGGATCGCAACTCTTATGGAGAGCCGACAAGCTACAAGATGCCTGAATACGCGCGACCATCGGCTCTTCAAGTTGACATAGATCAAAGAGTCAATGACGCGGATGGTCTTGGAGGCACGGAGGATGATGTTAATGAGGACGACGAAGTAGAACCAGCCAACACCCCAGAATCGGGTTCAGGAGGTGATGGGAATCCAGGTGGTAATGACCAAGGCTCGGCTTCGGGCTCAGGAGGTATGGGGGGCAATGGCAGTGACGTGGAGGTAACACACATACAGTAGATGTTCGGTGTGTATTGTATGAATATGTATCAACATGGATCCCTATGTATCACTCGCTGTGTCCGATGGCAATCAGGCGAATTTTGTACTCACACCACGGGTCATTCCCCAGCGACAACGGGAATAATCATACCTAAACCCCATGGGTGTCCTTGGTTATTTGCTGGGTATCTGAACAGGAGCCTGCGCCATGTCTTGCTCGCTGAAATGGTCACATTCAACTACACCTTCGCTGCCCGCTGCAACATCTGTCTCGCGTATTGCCTTACATCTATCCACAACCGGGCAAAAGAGGCGAGGGACACGCGTTTATTCGGCAGAACGATATCTAATTCGCCAGAGCTGGCTTATGTGTTGAGGTACACGAGAGATGGGTACAGAGACTCAAATTGGTCAGCCCAACAGAGGGCTATTGTCTGTCTAATGGATCGGTTGCCAGTCCTGTGAACGCCACATGGCATACAGCCATCGACTCACCAGTACACCATGGATACCTGGCTCCATACTGGACCCATACCCTTTTTATGGTGGTGACCACCGGTAATTCACCGGTCGCACCGGTGTAGTCTTCCGGTGACCAGCAGGGGTGTTCCAGCTTGTCGGCAGCTGGCTCCCGATTGGCGGTGTACGACAGCCTCAATACCCGGATCGAAAAGCGTCTAGACAGCATTGTTGATGCAATGAAGCGTATCTTACCCCCAGTGGAAAACCCCGCCCCAAGTGTTCAACCAGTCAACACAGCCGCCCCCAGCTCAGACCAGACATCCAATGAGCATAGCGATGCCTCGTCGTCAAGCCACGCCGCCCCAACAAGTAATGCCAAGCTAGCTAGCCCCACGCCAGGAAGCAACCAAACGATACCACCAGCCACTGCTATGAGGACAACAGCCACGGATTCGACGCCCCATACCGAAGCGGAAGCACACAGAGTAGGCCAAGGCCAATGCCACGAATATCTTCAGCGAGCCTGCCCAGCCTGCTTTGGGGGCGAGACGTTCGGCAGGTCCTTCAACGAGTGAGTACCCCATTCAATGAATGCCCATTCAATGCCAGTAATTGATGGATACTTTCACTTACTCAGGGGCAGAGATATTCACATCGCGCTTGACGGCAATCTCCACCACCGACACCTCAAAACCGGGGGCAATGGGCAGCCATTCCATGAATCCGTTAGGTTTCTAACAAAGGAATTCGTCGACACCGTGGGCTCCAGGATTGCCGAGGCACAAAAAGGACCCAAGAAACCGAGGACACCAATCATACCTGATGAAGCCGTGGATGCATGCCAGAACTCATACAAGGCAGCCAAGGGCGACGACGAAACTCAAAGGGACCACAGCTTCGACGAGAACGG
>JANHQD010000198.1:0-23663 GCA_024721195.1 Marasmius sp. AFHP31
TCTTCTTCTTGCTGACCCTAAATTAAACAGGCACAACTCAGGAATACTTCCGAATACACCTTACTCGCCAGTTCTGCGAATATATTCATCGATGGAGCGCTCCATTCTAAATCAGAGGTTCCCATAGTGTCACCCATGAATTTCTTTGAATGTTCCTTGGGGTAGGTCTTCCCAAATTCAGTTACATGCAATTATGAATCGCCTCATGTTTTCCTTACACTCTCTCTTTCCAGTTTCGACCCTTCAGTACGAATCACGTACCACCCGGCAACAAAGAACACAACCACAACCGGATTCTACAATAAATTCAGGTCCTATGCTCACACACAGCGCATCTCGATTCAGAACGCTAAACGTATCCCGCTCCGAAATCTCAAGATTTTCGACCACATCCCGCTCTCGGAGAATGCGCATGTATCCGTTAAATTGATCAGCCCTCCGTTGAAGCTTCCTGGATCTGTGGTCGAGTTTGGCAAGGACAAAACCATTCCGTCTGTCAAGGTTACCGAAGGTGTGACTGCGCAGTGGGCTGGATCTGATGAACCTAATGTGGACGTGAAGATGTTGGGGAAGGACGGGAAGGTGCTTTGGTTGTGTGATGTTCCTGCGCAAGGGAACGTGGATCTTACATTGCAGTGGGAGGTTTTGACTCCGCCCGATGCACAAGTTTTTGGTTTGTATTAGGATTATTAGTACCATGATGTGTAGGATACCTTTATCTTGTTTCCAAGCTTTCCACGCACGAGTTTTCTCCCCGACTCGGATGACTGAACGAAAACGTCCTGTTGGCTTTGGTCCTTCTCCTCCGAGTAAGCGCCCGTTACTTTCAGTGTGACACACCTTTGCAGAGCGGTCACGGTCCCGTCACACTCGAACCTTTCAAGTTGTCCCCCATGGCGTCCACAACTCCCACCGAAACCAAGACAGTTGCCACCGTCGTACCCAAGAAGAAGAAGGCTCTTACCAAACCTGCTCGAAAACAAGTCAAACCTGGAGAAATTGTCAGAACAGAGGTAGCACAAACAGGGAAAGAATACAGTATGTCACGGTTTTTCCTCAAACTTCGAGAAGGTTGACAATCTCCTCGTGTAGATATCTGGTATAACAAGTGGGCTGGAGGAGAGAGGGAGGACAACTACTCCAAGTACGTGCGGGCGTTGACTTTTCCTTATTGCCTCTGACTGACCTACAACTCAAACGAACAGCAAAGTAAAATCCCAAACGCGATGCAACATCAAGAGAGACGCGGGCCTCACACGTGCCAACGCAACTGGAGTCAAATACTGCTGCATGTTCTTCGCCCGTGGTTGTTGCCCCTACGGATGGGAATGCGAATACCTTCATTCGTTGCCCGACACGGAACACCCTGTGGAAGACAGCTCGAAGGATTGTTTCGCTAGAGACAAGTTTGCGGACTATCGAGATGATATGGGTGGTGTTGGGAGTTTTCATAGGCAGAATCGGACGTTGTATGTGGGGAGGATAAAGGAGACTGGGACTGGTTTGGAGACGGAGGAGGTTGTGAGGAGACATTTCAAGGAGTGGGGTGAGATTGAGCGAGGTGAGTCATGCAGGATGCTCTCTTACAGGGTTGTGCTTATTCTCTCTCTTTCTCTCTCTTTTGCTCGACAGATGATTCCGAAACTGGCTGGGCAGTAAAAGTCCTTCAGTATCGGAGTGTCGCGTTCGTGACTTACAAATCTGAGCTTAGCGCTCAGTTTGCCAAAGAGGCTATGTCATGCCAGTCGCTGGACAATGACGAGATTCTGAACGTTCGTTGGGCGACGGAGGACCCCAACCCGGTTTCGAAGGTCAACGAGAGGAACCGGTTAGAAGAACTTGGGCAGAAGGCGATCAGAGAGAAGATGGACCCTGGCGTTGTAGACGCTATGCGCTCAATACGAGCATTGGAGGATGGTGATGCACTGGACGACGATGGCCATCTCATCGAAAATGGACACGAGAGCCAAGGGGAGGACGCTGAAGGTTCCGACGAAGATGATCAACCAGCGGCCAAACGGCGCAAGATTGACATCAGTGACCCTGATCCTCCGAAGGCACAAGGTCTCCTCAGCGCGGATACTATGGAGGGATTGAAGTACTTCGCGGAGATTAGGGCACGAAATGGTGCGCCTCCGTCACGGCCCAAAGCCGCACCACCGCCCGTTGCAGGAGGCTTGAATTTGGGTGATTACGGTAGCGACGAGGAGTAGTAGATATACCTTGCAGTGTTCTCTTATAGGTGTTGTATATTTTCTTATGGTCATTCAAGCAAGCATGAATACATATTCAACTCATATAATTTCTCGTTATACGACATGAGGGCTACAGTCGCCCTACGCACCATCTTCGTGGTATCCGCCGTCTTGTAGTTTGAGGTCAGCGATCCGCTGCTCCTCAGCAGCCAAGTCCTCTTCCTCCTGCTCTCTCCTGTACTTGGCCAAGTCCCATTCATCCTCATCGTCGTCGTCTTCGTCTTCGAACCACTCTGGGTTGTATTGGAACTGGTGTTGATATATCACAGTGAGAAACTCCTGCAACCTGACGGCGACATAGAATGATTCTTACCAGATCTCTTCCACTCATACCCGAATTCTTGCCAGCGGCGTTTTGTACGTCCTTAGCTTTGCGAAGAGCTTCTTCCTCCGCCTGCTTCTTGTCCATACGTGTTTGCTTCCACTTCGCAAACGTCTCTGGCGTCACCGGTGTAAGGTTGGATCCAAGTTTGTGACGCTGTGGAGGGAGCGATCAGGCAGTCATCTTTCGAGGATAGCAGGTGCTCCTTACCTCGACTTCGAGGAACTCTTCGAGACTAATGGTTTGTCCCTTGGCAGCCTCCTCTGCAGCTTTCTTTTGGGATTTGAGAACAAAGCCCGGTGGAAGTGCATGTCGATATTGACATTTTTCGCCTCCATTGGGACACTCCCAGAACCAACCGAACCTGGAGGAGAAATCGTCAGTGGACGGAGGCGGGGATACTGGGGATAGCATCATACTTTTGTGACTCTATAGCTTCGATGAAGTATTTGCACACGATCTGCGAAAGAAAAAGAGGTCAGAGAATTTCGAGGACAGCAAAGTGAATCCTGACATCGGTTGTTGTTCGTGGATTCCCGTGTTTCGATAGAACGACACTCCGCAACTTTTCCTCGTCCCATTGATCCATGGTATCTATCAAAGGATTGTCGAACTCTAGTCCATGAAATCGAACGCAGAGAAACGCACCAGCCATCTTCTCCTCCCTGGCGTCTGCATACAAGTTCTTCTTCTCCACTTTCCTTCCTACGTCCAAATCATGACTGAACTTGCACTTGCTGCCCTTTTCACAGTGTCCAGCCTTGAAGTATGCACAAAGGACCGTCTTGGGATCCACTCCAAACGGCACCTTCTGAGATATCACTGGTTTGAGCAACGCAGCCTCTTCCTTCTTTCTCTTCTCCGCTTCTGCCTTTTCCTTTGCCCGCAGATCTTTCTCCTTCTCTTTCTCGAGAGCAGCTCTTGATTTACCAGCGTTCTGTTGTTGTTGTTGAATTCGTTGGACTTCCTTCTGGACCTTTGCGGATTTGTTTTTCTAGAGCATTTCGATGAAGTTCAACATCCCGCATAGATCTTGTGGGGGTGATTTATCAGAGATTGGACTGACATTTTTCATCCCAAAGGTCTAGGTGGCCCAGATCAGTCGAATGAACCACCTCGTGTTGTAGAGCCCAAAATTACCTTGTCATCTTTGACTTTGGAAGAGCTCGCCTGTTGCTGCTTTTTCGGAGGCATGGCGGAAGTTTGTAATACGAATCCCTTAGAGCTGGTGAGGAGAAGCTGCTTGCGGTTGCGAGCAGCGATGAGATGGAGGTGGTAAAGCGTGTGTGTTGACGTCTGTGTGTCTCCAACAGTCACTCTGACTTCACCGCTACCGCCCTTTGCCAAGGCACCGCTCATCGTCAGGGACGAATCACGGCGACACCGGTCGTTCTGGATAGACTCTTCTACATTGGAAAGTATTCATCTCTACGTTCTACTCTGCAATTCTGAGATCCACCCATCTAACAATCTCCAGATCGTTCTCTGTTCTTCCGTCCATTCAACTCTCTTGTCGCGAGTGCAATCACCACACACGCCTTCCTTTTCCCAATTAAGCGCTTTCATCGCATCTAGGACCTCCAATGGCTTCCCTGTACCTCCTCCTTCTAATGCAGGGGCTATCACCAAAGACATCCACCGATCAGCCACGATATCCGTACATTCCATATGAGAGGTCGGAGGCGGGGTAAAGATGATCGGTGTGAACTGGTCGATGAGACGAGGCATGATCGTCTCAACTCTCTCCGTGATGTCGTCTACCGTGTTCGGCTGTACCCACGGGGGAAACGTGTCAAGGTGAGAGTGCGCGATGAGGTAGTAGAGAAGGGGTTTTTGGACCTAGAATGCCAGTACGGATACAAATGTTGGTCTTGCATTGAAAATATACGAAAGAAAGACTAGGGGAACGTACCTCGGTGATTTGATACTGGATCGATAGTGCCATAGCATCTTCCGCCCAGTCACATCGGAAGGTAGCTAGATTCTCCGGCTCGTTTGGTACTAACGATTCGAATCGCGCCCTGGCTTCCTCGTGCAATCGGGGTATGTCAAGTTGACTGGGACTAGAGATCCGTAAAAGCGAAGCTATCCGTCCGTAATCAGACTGTGTGCTAGTGAATTCGCCGGCTGGTACTATGATCAAGAAAGATGTATAACACTCACTGAGAGCCGGACCCATAAACGTGATCGAGCAATTCGAGAAGATCCTCGCGATCGACGTTGTTGGCTTCATCTAGCAGAGCATACTGACATTTCGAAAGATCTATCGCGGATTGACCTTCCCAATCGAAAGGAGGAGGTTTCGTTGTGTGCAGACTTTGAGAGGGAAGTTTTGAGGAGTGAACTTTGTATAAGGTATCGTCTATCTTGGGGTTTGGGTACCGGTGATGTAGTAGCATATCCCCATCCTCAAGCCAGTATTTTTCGTGTCGTATAGCGGGCATTTCTTCACGAGAAGATATCGGTTGTGGATGAGGGGAATGGACGAGTCGTCGTGTGAATTTTGGTGAGGCGCCGCTGACGAGTGAGTACCAGTGAGTCGCCACCTTCTACTTTTCCTAAGCGCTCATCATCATCGCACCGAGAGAGAAGAGAAAGCGTACCGTGCTTAGTGCTCAACTAGCGCACGGTCTACGCGAGAACAGAAATCAAGTGAAAGGGCAATAATTATTCGATAAAGCAACAATCGATACGGATAACAGAACTCAGACGAGGTAGCGATATTTAGTAGTCTTACGGTGATGTCAGGGGACCTATAGGGCCAGCCATGTAACTAAGGGCTCTCTCACGACTTTTTTCCTCTCAGTCCTCACTGTGTCAATTATACCTGGCCAATACCTATCAGTCTGTATCTCACTCTCGCATTCGTCGAGATACACTCACTAGTACCCTTTCTGAGTACATAACGTGAAATAAAAGCAATAGTATTGTAAGAGTGATCAGCAAAAAAATACTTGAAAACCATTGACCGTTATAGAATGCATCAAATTGTCAAAACTTTGCCTCCACCGTTTCGTCGACTGGTTCGAAACTGGTCAAAGCCAGACCACCCGCCCAAACCATCTCCACTACAGCGCTCCCAATCGCCGTCAGCTTGACCGTGAGTGAGCGCTCAATCTCCTCTTCAAACATTTCGGGAGGGAGAGGATATGGTGCGACATCTTCCTCCAAGACGCTACACAGACCAAGCTCGATGAGAGCATGTGGGTCGAACTCTATACCAGCATCGCGAGAGTACCATGATCCCATAAGGCACTCTCGCCCATGGGTACCGACGGAGGGAGGTATCTGGGATAAAGAAAGGGAAGAGGAAGACGCGGCGGAGGGTGGTCTGCCCTGTAATTTGGGAGCAGTGCTGTAGGCTTCCTTCATGGGACCCGACACTGCAAGACCTTGGTCTGGTAAACGAATACCGGATCTCTGAAGTTCCCCGTAGGAGACCTGCCTTCCTACGACATTGAAGTAAGGGAGAAGAATGTTACGTTTGTCTTGGACGGGTGTAAAGGGCGTTGGCTGGTTGATGTTCTTCGCCACATCCCTACTCAAGACCTCATAATAGACAAGTAAGAACATTCGCTCCTCCATAGGAACGGTCGGCATGTCGAAAGGGAAGTAACGTCGCGAATAGGGATCGGTATCTCCCGGCCACAGCGGAAGAAGCATTAAGAGCGATTCACGCGGGACAGCATTCAGTACATCGCCATCTTTTTCCTCAGGCTCCCTCTCCTTCTCCTTCCCAGTAAGTCGCCTGGGTGAGTTACGTTCCTTTTTCTCCCGAACTTTGCTCTTGTCTCCATCCCTGACCTCTCTCACGCTCGACAACAGACTGACGTTTTCAAAAGACATCTTGAGATTCCTCATCGCGTCCTCGGCCTTCCTCTGCATTTTCCGCTGCTCTCGCGTAGGTATCGTCAACCAGGGAGGGATGTATCTAGTCGTATCGTTGGCACTATTGAGGCTGGGGGTGGACTCGACGAGGGTATTCGGGGAAGATGTTGAATCGCTCGTACTGTTCCCTCTTGAATTGTCACCCCAGGGGATGAGGCGTTTCAATAGGTTGGAGTTGGACGACCGACGGGATCGAGGAGCTGATTGAGAGGATTGAAGGGGGTCAAGGTTACGATGACTGGCGACAGTCCCATAAGCCTTGTGGTGATCGGCAACGCGAGGTTTTGGGGAAGGGAAGATGGGATCGGCGTCGGTTTCCTTGTCATCGACGCCCGCGCTTGACGCAGAGGTACTGGGGACCAGCACGGAGAGAGCAGCTGACGATACCCTTCTATGCAGAGGGTTGTCAGTCGGCGATTCGCTGACAGCACCGTCGCGTGAATCGTCCTCGTTTGCTTCGTTGACGTTTGCAGGGGCTGACTTGGTCCCCAATGTCTTCGTCGTCGGTGACCTTGGGAATGGCAATCTCGACTTGCTCTTCGCACTCGACTTGATTGGGCTCTCGCTTCCGTCCTCGCCAAGGTTAACCTGTCCTTCACTCCGAATCTTCAACCTCAAGTCATCCTTACTCCCTTTCTCCTTCTCCTTCTCGGATCCACTCGCCGTCTTCTCCTTCTGTTTCTTGTCAAAGTTCGTCAACAACACAGTCTCCGTTCTCGTTCTCGCGAACGCCTCTTGCACACTTCTCTGTGCGAGCATTATAACGTTCCTGGACCGATGTGCAGATGAATTCGGCGGGTTGCCGCCACTTTCACGTGCCCATGAGCTGCGGTGATGTCGACTAAAAGAAAAGGCAGCGACTTTAGGGTGCTTGTGGACGATGACGGCGGGGCGGAGGGGATCGTATCCAAGAGGATGAGACAACATATGGACAGGCGGCGGTGGAGGTTCGGCACGAGAGGACGATCCGCTGCCAGAGGCTTGCATCGAAGTCGTGGGATCCTCGGCAGAATTAGACGGAGAACGGGGAGGAGAAACAGTGATAACAGGAGAGTTGGCAACACCTCCGGCGGGAGGGGTTATCGGAGACGTCGAGGATTCGCTAGTCTGGGATGTGGGGCTTCCCAACGCAGTGGAGCTCGATGTACTGACTTCCGTCTTGTGACGATCACCTGGTTCCCGAGGCTGCGAAATTAGTTTTCGAATCACGAGTCTCTGCTGCGGTGGTTTCCCAGATCCATGATCCGAGCTCCTCTGAGGTTTGACTGTGACTGCTGTTGCCTGAGAGTGCGACGATGACTCTGACTGGGAGGGTTTGAGTCCGCCTTCATTTTCATCTATACGACGGAAGGCTGTCAGTAAAGAGGGTACCAGATAGGTATGGAGCAAAAGAGCAAAGTCCCGGAGACAGCAAGGATGAGGGTAGCGAGAGACCATACGTACGTATATCGTTTGACAACTTCGTCTCAGCCAGTCCTTCGATCATATGCTCCTCCCTCGCTTTGCCCTTCGAGCTCTTGATAGAACTCAGACTTGCGTTCTCGCCGTTATGCTCCTTCTCAGAGCTCTTCTTCGGCATCCCTGACTTTGACTCTGCGAGACTCCCACCAGCAGACGACCTGAAATGGTGCCCCAGTCCAACCCCATCACCGCCGACCTCCTCTCGTATGACGACAAACTTGCCCAACAGAAAGTTCTTCCAATGCTCCTGTGAAGGTACCGACATGCCCAACTGAACCCGACGGGGGCTGCGTCCGTGTTGAGTATTGCTCGAACGACCGCTGGTGTCTCTCGAGCGTTCCGAGCGTTCCTTACGGAATACCCAGTCCTTTCGTGAGTCCCGGTACGTTTGACCGCCCCGAGCGTTGAGACCAAGAGCAAACGTGTTGTCGTTGGAGAAGTTAAAGGAAGATCCCTGAGAAAATGCGTTGAAAAGGGAGGAGGAAAAGAAGGTGCGAAACGAGACCCACTAGACTATGCATCGATGCCGCACTCATCATGCTCGGGGGCCGTTCTCTTCCTCTCCCCTTTGCTCCCGCTCCCAAGGGTGATTTTGAGAACGGGGCTTTCTGCATTGGCTCCCATGGGTTCTGATATGAACCTGGCGCACTCTTCCCAGTAGTGACGGCTGAACCAATGGAAATGAAATCGGGATGTTGGTCGAATCCCGTTATGTAGTTGATATCAAATTTGTTCGTCGTCGTCGTCGTCGCCTGAGCAGATGAGGATGCAAACGAATCCTCAAGGTCGCCGGGGTCAGCAAACGTCGGCGACTCCGGTGGTACTGGCATTGCTTGTTGATTCAGGCTGTCGATCTGAGCTGGGCCCAACAGAAGCCTCCAGTGATCTCCATGGGCGTTGACGTTGGCACTGACGCTCGCGTTGTCTCCTGGTGCAATACTGAGCTCTTTAGGGTAAAAACTGTGTTGCCTTCCCTCAGCACCCGAGCCAGCGCCGAAAGACCAGTGGCTCACAACGCTCCCCTTGCTTTCACCGTAACTCCCGAAACTCCCATAACCACTCTTCCCACTCCAATATCTTTCGGTGGCAGAGCTCCCCTTCCGCCTGATACTCGTACTACGGCTGCCGCTGCTCCCATGAATACTCGTAATGAGTCTTGGATTGACTTCAGGATCTACCACTGCCACGTCCGGATCGAAACGAGCTGAGGCAATTTCTATGTCGGGCGTTTTACCTTCATCATCAGAATCGGTGTAAGGATAATTTTCTGAGGAGTCGGAGTCGTAATCAGAGCCCTGGTCATAGTCGTCGTAACGGTATTCGTCATCAGGAATGCCATGGGCCAGTTCTTCAGGATGTTGATGGTCTTCAGAAACGGGTTGTCTGGACGATGTAGGTGATGTACTAGATAACTGAAGCGGATCATTAACCTTGAGATCTGGCAATGATGGAGACGCTGACGACGAGTACGCGTTCGGCAGATGCTTCGTTGGAGTCGGCTGCGACTCGGATTGATGACTGCGTGCGACCAAAGACGGCCTCGGCGTCGCGCCCGACGGTCTTCCTCGGTGTCCGCTGAGTCGACTGTGGTCAGCGTGGCCTTCTTCGTTATCCTTTTCACTGCGTTCACTTCCCCCGCCATCGCAATCACTGACACTAACACTTCTCGACGACCCGTTGACACTCCCAGTGCCAGGCGATGCAAAAGAGAAGGGGCCCATAGCATTGATCGCATAATCCGGAAGTTCATCCTCGGTGGTGTGAGGAACACTTGGTTCGTGCAGTTGGAACAACACCGGAACGACTGCACTTGCACTCTTGCCAGCCTCCAATATGCCAATACTCTGTTGAATGTGTTCCAACTCTGAAGTGTTCATAGTTTCCGTGTAAATGGCGCCTGTGATCGTTCCCATTGATATGCTCGTCCGTTAACATAGAAAAAAGCGCTAGGAACACCACGCACCTCCCTCGGCGACAAATTTAAGCTTTCCACAGATACGTCTGAGAAGCTCAGTTCCGCTCGGGACTTCCTCATTAAACTAATTTGGCATTTGATCAGGGGGGTAGATAGATTCCACGCATTGAGCGAGTATACGCACATCCTCCAATACATCCATCCAATCTTCGTCTTGGGAGAATGCAACACAACCGGAGTCCAACGAGGGGGGCTGTATTTGCGAGATAAGCTCAAGGGCGAACTTGTTTATGAGTTGACAAGGATGGGTGACCTGAGGAGAAACAGCCCTTCAGTGTTCAACATGCGGGTGTCCCTCAGATACCGAAGGGTACAAGGTAAATTCACATACCACATCGAAAGCGGCCGCCGAGAGATTGATGGTATTCCCCTCGTTGAGTTGATGTACGTCTGGTGGCAAAGGACGACTTTCAGAATGCGCAGTGTGGTCGCAGCCACTGGGCGAGTCTTTCGTTGAGGAGAATGCATTAGACGACGGGCGATTACAAAACGGATTCAGGGGGTTTTGGGAATAATATGTTGCACGTTGAGAACGATTGTATGGATTTCCCAAATCCCGGCCTCTGCCCCCAGGATCCTCATCACCATCACCATCCTCGTTGCCGGAGGGAGAAGGGGGAGGAGGTGGGCCTGTACTAGTACTGCCATTTGTCCTGTCGATCCAAATGCCGCGGATAAAAACAGTCTCCTTGGGCTCTTCGTCGATCTGTGCCGGCTCGAGCGCTGATCGCGTCCAGCATCCCGCGGGACGGAAGCTCCACGAGCATCGACCACCGACATTGTCGACAGTAAGCTTCAAGGAGTCAGGGTCGATGCGAGAACGGCCAGGTTTTGTTTCCCACACGGCCATTGCCCATGTAGAGCACCTTTCAATACCTGTCAGAAGACACAGAGTCTGGTTTTCGTCAAGGTCTCTCGCCTTTTGAGCGAACTTGTACCATTGCCGCCAGTAGTTCTTGATACGTGTTTTGAACCTGTGCGTGTTCTGTAGCTTTCTCGAAACACCCCCTCGCGGAAGCATCAAGAGCGCGCCCTCTTTTTCGGACAAACTGAAGGTAAAGACACTATTTATAACCATTTAGAAGGCCAAAATCGCGTTTTTCCCCATGTAGACATACCTCAACTCCTCGCGCTGTTCTAATATTGCCCCTTTTGGTTTTACTATTATCTCGAGTTCTTGGTGACATTCGTTGTCAACAGTGATATCTTCTTCCAGATCACAAAGTGGATCAACATCCTCTGGTACCTGCTCTCCGTGAGTGATGTTGAAGAGCGTGTGGAAAGGATCGAGGTCGGAGCAGACCCCAACGTCCCCGATATTGATCATGTACTCTTTCCCAGTAGCAGTCCGTCGAGGGGAAGGTTTCCAGAGAGGATATCCGAGCCTACACGTGGATAGGAGTGATGCATACAGCTGGCCAGGCGTCCGATCGTCCCCGTGGATGGTAGACGGGTCGGCTCGAGAAGACACGAGCGCGGCAGGAATAGAGTTAGCAGGTATATTATTCTCTGAGGACAGAGAAGTACTGATCGACGGAGGCGTAGAAGCAGTGGTCGCTGAGGAGGACGGAGAAATCGGTGTCATCTCAGGCTGTCGCACTGATGAGCTGCATAGTAGGATACGAGTTGGGCTCTCTAAAAACCATGATGGGTGCAGCTTCGTACCTCCCGTTCGAAAATTGTAGATAGAATATTGCTTGACCCTAAAAACATTTCAAGGCATTGCTGACAGTAGATACCAGTGGAAGCCTACACGGTCGCTAGATAGTACTGGAGCACAAAATGGATGAGAACAGTTGCCGCCCAGTGAAAAACCACGCGAACACACCATGGGACCCATTGTTTGTCTGATTATAGTTTCCCCGGTTCTCGGTCGTGATAGTTGCGCCTTGTTGGGGATGAAGATAAATAGGCTGGGGCTGAAAAGTCGGGTGAGGAAATCCCGAAGACGGTAACGGAGAAAAGTGTAGTGGTGCTTGTGGATAGATTGGGTCAGCTACTCCGATTCCTTGAGACTCAAATTGTGGATTTTGTCGTCGAGGATCGTCTTCTCCATGACCTCGATTGAAGGCATAACCATGGAAAGATGGAGGAGTATTCAGCATCTTTGATGTACAATACCGATGGAGCAGTGGATTTCGTCCATGCCCTGGCACGGATTGCTGAGGTGGGCCTTGGGCAGAGGTGGATCCGTGAGGGACGCCAGTTCGAACACAGCAAAGCGCGGAGTTTGAAACGTCAGCTGTCATGATCTGACGAACAGCAAGAAGTGATGAGAGTCCGTGGCAAAAACCTCGTCGAAATGAAAGATGATAAATTGACCGACTTCGCTACAGTACGCAGCTTAGGTAACTACTGAGCTGGATCGGAAATAGTGGGCGCTTGATTTTCAGAATGGTTCGGTCAGGCGGCCCCAGCCGATATCAATAGCTACAGAATGTTACATCTGAATGTTTGATGAGCGGGTGAGGGAAACGACTGTGGCGTTCCATCTAAAACATACCATTGTACGCCCATAGAAAAACTATTTCCCGCCCATCGGCACTTGAAGCTTGAAGGTTTTACGTTCACGGGTGCAGGTTACCCCGCGTTGTATGCATCATATTTGTGGTCTGAAACTGAAGGCCTGATACTGACAGGCGCTTCTTTTTCATAGTGGGAGATCCGAATTCTGAAGCATTCGTGGATCTAAATGTTGCTCTTTCGGGAGTCTATCCATGTTCTGAGATTTGCAGATGTTCCTACAATCGTGAATCAATACGACACTTCAGGATCGCACCAAGACTACCTGTACTCCAGCGTTGCGAAGTTTTCCCCTCGTATTGTTCCATTGTATAACGCTCTTCTCGGTCTTAATAGAGCGGCTGGAGGAACCCGTAATGTTTTGGGTACCTCATGCAGCCTTGAGATTCTTGAACCTCTGACCACCCCTCTCTCGTGCTAGAAACCGATAATGATATGGCATTGCAGTTTTAATACAGATGTGAGGCCGCTGGGAAGGAGAAGTCCGACTTGATGGTTCGCGTCTCTAGAATAATCCGAGATGTGATCTGGTCTTGAATCTGTCCAATTCGGGAAATCCGAAGGAATCGAAGGGCAGGAAACGTCTCCCTGCGTTGAAACGACATTGGAAGTGGCCATGACATAGTCGAAAAAACGAGGGTCTTGATGACTAGGGATGGAAATAGGCATGAAACTAGTATCAAATGAGACGGAGAGCTGGAAAGGACTAGGAGGTGAAAGTGCACTCATCAAAGAGTTGTTGCGACGCACGTGATGTGCTGGTACCGGCAAAGTCGCGTTGCCTGCCGGCAAGCGACCTCAGTCAGACAGTGAGAAAGAGGTTTGGCGACGGGCGCTTCGTGAGTGCATCTCTTTTCTCTTCTCTTCACGACGAAACTCATCGGCGCATTCAACGAGTCCAGCCTCTGCATAGTAGGCGTTGAATGTACCAGTATCGAATATTCGAATGCTCACGAGGAAACATCAGTCAGGAAATGGCAAATAACTTTCTTATCAACAAACCTCCATCAGTGTCCGGTCATTTCCCCTTCTACCTATCCAGGCTCAACCGCACCTTCATTGCGGATTGATGATCATTCGCCCACTTGCTGGTCAGCTTCAGCGAGGGCCTACAGGGCGAGAGTATGCGCGTCATCTGCAACGCTGAAGACACTAAATGGGACGGAGAAGGAAAGTTAGAGACGAATGTCTCGGATTGGAACGTGTAGGAGGTGCAAACGGTGCCATCCGCCGAAAAGCAACAACTCACGCGATCAAAATCATCAAGAGCATCCTCCCATTCCCCAGTAGCAATTTGCTCGTGTTTTGAGGTTTGCGACGCGTTCCTTTCCTGTCGCTTTTGTCAGTATGCTCACAGGTTCACCACCATATAGAACCCGCATCTTCTGGCTCACCGTTTGCATCGAGACCCGTGATGACTAGACGCTGCCATGATCTCAACTTCAGTACCCCCAGGAAAAGAGACAGGCTTACGCCACGAACAGGATATTATGGTATCGAAGACAAACGAAGGTGACGGATACGACGGAAATAGATGTGAGTACTCTTAATCGTTGTCCATACGACTTTTTTGCTAACCGTCATCCAGAAAGAGTCCTGACAACAGACTCAGGATTGCCCCAACGTGGACCGGTACCTCCAGAAATTAGAGTCAGAATTGTGAACAGACTCCTACCACAAGACCATCAACGCGCCTTGACATCCATTGTCATTGTCATCTTTCATCTCGTTCTCCTCCCCGTCTCGTTCGTCGCACCCTCACGTCGAAGCGGCATCCAGTACCATCGTCGTCCATACGTTTCCCCGAATTCCACTTCGAACCACGCCCCAGAATGTGCTTAATGGAAGAAATCGGTAGTAGAAACAGGCGACGAAATGGGCTGGCAACGGTAAGGGTGAATGGGCTTGAAACGCAAGAGGTTGTGAACAAAGGGTCTTGGATAGCAGCTGGCCAGAGCATTCGACACTCCTACCAATTCCCCCCCCCCCCCCGTTGCCCGTTGGTATCACCGACGCTCTCAACGCGGACACATCCGAGTATCCTCCATCCCCACGTGTCCGATATTCGACTGCTCTCAGGACACAACCCCTGCATACATACCTACTCGCCAACGTTTTATTGCATCCGACCGCCTCGGCGAGATATTCACCTTCGAGCTCGAATATGTGGTACAAACTTTCGTTCAAGTTCCCATATCTTGGACGCCGTCATGATTCCTACGACGACATGAACCATTGCAACACCTTCAAGCCCTTTGTTCTCGCCACCTCTTCGACAGCCAGAGAACCCCGATCAAAGGCCGACTCGATTAACCGTACTAACCGACACAGAACTCGGACCTGGTTAGTGGCGATAGGCGGTTTTTCCGGGTCAACGTTGGAAGAACAAAGAACGTATCTCTTCCCTTCCTAGTATTCGTTGTTTTGGTCGATCGCAAAATTCCCGAGGCGTAAGTCGACCGTGCTTTCTTCGTCACATACCCGTAAGTGACCATCTTCCTCTTGCTATAGCACTGCTCAATTGACTTATGCATCCTCAGTTCGTGCTGCTAAAGCCATCCGGGAATATTTTGCTTTGCTAAAGGGACGCATGGTCTGTTCCATAGATGGTCAACCCAACAAAGGGCTCGAGGCAGACTCGACCAGGGAGTCTGACAAGGTCTTGGATAAGGTCCGTCTCGGGTGGTGAGCAATAGGCATACTCTCAAGGAGTTGCACTATCTCGCGAAGAGAGGCTCGAACCCTGGTTTCTCGTTTCGCGGTTCTAGACGCGACTGAAGTGCCCCCTTCCATTTCTCCATACCCGGACTGTGTGTCTATTCACTTACAGTAACGTCGATACCATTTTTGAATGATTTGATCAATGAGAACAGACCCCGACCATGGTATACAGCTGCTCAGCCCCGCTCCTGAGGCATAGCGTGTCTGATTGAGCATTTTCAGTGAGGTGATGGTAACTTGACCTCATGTGGATCCCAAACAGACTGGAGATATGGTAATAAGGAGACGCATTAGAATTCAACTTGGTTCTACGCATACATAAGTGAATAGGAATACATGAAGATTCAATGTATCGTGCTCAGTGCTCAAGCAATGCACGTTCTACACGAGAACAGAAATTAAGTGAAAGGGCAATAATTATTTGATACAGCAACAATCGATACATGAAACGGAAAACTCGGACAAGGTGGCGGTATTTAGTACAGTCGGGCTACATGGTGTGTTGCATTTCCGGTGGTTCGCATTCTTTGTTCTTTAAAATAGTCCACAAAGCATAAGCTTTTTTTTTACCTTCATTCCGCACTACTACGAGCTTGGACCTGGATGCTGGACGTCAGGACTCTCAGCGATAATCTCGCACGTTAGAGTATGGTTGATTGGGGGTGGAGGCACCTTGCATGAAGCCTGGCGACTCGGGGTATTGTGACAGCGGGAGGTACGCTTCGTTGGGGTATGGCTGTCGATGGGGATTATGAGGGACCAGATGTGGATACATCTCTATCGCAGGACCGTAAGGGCCACCTCCGAGTTCGGAAGAAAAGACCGCGTCATGAGAGGGATTGTAAGAGTGTCCGCCGGGAGATTGGGTGTATGAACCGTGCCCTCGCCCAGCGCTATAGTGGCCAGTCGGGCCGGATCCTCTCCTAGTCCGAGACGAGGTCGGCGACGGGGACGAACTAGAAGACTCTTCTCTCATGGACGGGTCCGAGTCCTGAAGCTCCTCCGTATCCTCATCGTCCTCGTCAACCTGCCTTCGGGCGGTATCAGAAGAGTCGCGGGCTTTTCGGGCTCTGGTCCCACGTTTTCTGACGCGTTTATCTCCTCCAGATTCGAGGTACCTGTAGTCGAGGGCCCAGTAATGCGCGCCGTTCCTCGACTCGGGCAGCTTGACAAAAGTCTTCTTGAGTGAGAGGAGATGTCGAATGTTCGCCTAAGCGCAGTAGCAGTGAAGGTAAAGAGTCAGCAAACGTGGTCCCTTGGAAGTATGAGACATAATGAATCACCTTCCATTTCTTGACCGTATCGGAATGAAACCTCTGTTCAATTTGCGTCCAGATTTGGGCCTGTGTAAGTCTCCGTTCCGGACTCGACCAGATAGCGATCTGAGTTATGGCAATCTGGGTAAAGGGAGAAGTTGGAGGGTCGGGTATGGCGCGTAGGTCGACGGGTTGAGGGAAAGGGATGTTGTAGAGTCGCCGGAGTTGGTTCTCGACGTCGAGGTTGCTGATATCAGAATCCCTACTGAGAACTGAGTGGTTGGTTTGAATCTGAATGTTCCTTGGAATATGACCTGGGAGCACTGCAGGAGGACGGGATGGAAGGTGGGGATGCCCTGCCGGGTAAGTGACGACTCCAGCTTCCTAAGAATCAGTCCTTGTTAGAGAAGGTGGATATATGATCGAGAGGTGAACGTTATATCGAACTCACTGGGAGAGTACTGCCCATAGTATCGTAGTATCCTGGACCAATTTGCCTATGAAAGAGTGGGTATTGACCTCCTGGTGGCATCATGGGGGTATGTCCCGTTGAGTGTCCATAGAACGACCCTGGCTCGGAATATGTGCTTCGGAGTTGGGTCGACGCATATTGACTGGAAAGAACCACGTCGTTGCTGCTTGAGCCTTCTGGAGCGGACATGTAACCATGATAACTACACAGGGTGAGAATAGCCGAAAGGGACGCAACAAAAATTGCCAGGAAAAGTATATTCCCGACAAAGAGAGTAAAGCAAAACGCAGATCAGCCATGGATTCACATTGGACACCCAGAACATGACCCACAGGTTGTATTGATCATCATAATCTTCACCTCCAGGGTTTCTGGGTTGCATTTTACAACGAGGAAAGAGCAGAGAAGAAAGTAGACGCTGAGGCAAAGCCCTGTGAGGTCTTTTGATGGGGAAAAGGCGACGAGCATTGCAGGCTTTTATACGCTCTCGCCGATCGAGTTTTGGTTGGGGGTTGTTTGCGAGCTGTCGTTCAAAGAGGCAAGTTTTGAGTGCCTTTTTGAGCCGATTGGTTTGAAAACACCCCCCACTGCACGCGAGGATTGGAAAAGACCGATTTTGAGAGCCAGATTATTCGCACGGTGATCTTTTGGTAAGTTCGAGTCGCCTTTTTGGGCTTCGGCCGATTATGGTAATAGAGTACTGTGCATTCGACACAGCTGGGGGCAAAGACTTGCCAAATATGGAGCGAGATTATGTCGCCCTACTTTCTGGTCACTGGTGTGATTAATCTTGACGCCAGATATGCGAAATTCAATTTCAAGCCCAGATATGTGCTGAACCGTTAGGCGTCATATGTTTCTGGCATACTTCTGTGCAAAGATAATGTTCCCACTCAGCTGTCTGATGGTCCTCACAGCTGGGGCAAAAACTTGTTTTGTTGCGGAATATAAAGCAGAAATATGACGCCTTACGGTGAGTATTTCGACACCAAATATCCGGAATTCAATTCCAATTTCGACTATTTCCAACCCAAATATGTGTTAAACCGTGAGGCATCACATTTTCTCGCATATTTCCGTGCGAAAATAATGCTTCACCCCAATGTGTACATTCTTGTGATCTGGCATCGCAGCATTCATTATGATATGTACCAACCTCGACAATCGGTGGGATCCTTCAATCTACTCGGGGGATCGTATGACTTAGGATACCAATCGGGCCGGCACAGCATAAGTGAAGTTGTTCCCTGAACGTAGCAGTCTCAGAGATTACCTCAATGGATATCAATGTGCGCGTCTATCGTCCGCACCGACGTGATTTGGACCAACTTGATCATCATCATCCACGGAGACACGCAGCCAGGCCCACAGCTCCCACGAGCCAGCCCTTCTTCGCTTCCCCTTTGACATCTGGATTCATGCATTCTCCCTGGCTCAGGCTTCAGCTTTCCAGCTTTCCAAAATTCCGAACTCCGGATGATTCTTGGAAAACCGTGTGGAATCGATTTGGACGTAGAGACCTGCCGGGGCTTCACCTCGAAGCAACGATCAGTATATTGAATGATCCCAAACTACTGGGTTTTGAGAAGATGCATTTTCACCATCGAAATAGATCGAGCTTTGGCCAGATGGCCCGTGCACATGTGACATGGCTACGGCAACGGGACTGATAGGACTGATGGAGTTGCACTGTGCAGGGACTGTCACCGTTCACGGGTAAAGGAGGTGAGAATCTCGTGAGAATGTCATTAATCGTATCGGATCTGTTGAACAAAAACGTGAAATCAAATAATCTTTCGGAAGGTTCAACTTGTTGAATGTCGATGCCCAAGTCCCGACTCTCCCATCGTCTGGGAGCTCCTAACCATGAGGGTGCTAAGACCAAGTTACTGGCGTGCTTTTTCATATTTTCCCACTCAAACTGTGCGGGCGCCGGGTGGGGTGAGCACAGGTGCCGGGTTTGGAGTGAGTACTATCCGGGATGTACGGTGACCGGATCTCGGGCTGCGGGCATAAAGGGTAGCCCTGCCACATTCCACGGTACCTCGAGACGCTATGCCAGTTGCAAATTAGGGCTGCTCAATTCTTAGCTCGTCCCGAGCTCGTCAGCTCATCCCGGGGGTGAGCTCCCGCCGCGCCCGAGAAACCGAATCAAGAAACGTAGATTCTGGACTCCAAATCAACGCGTGATTACTTACATCCTGGCCACAAAGAGCGCGCTGGACTTAGTATGCTAACCACGTCGTGCGATAGGCTCTGAGCGACCTCGGACAGTAGAGATACATTCAAACTCCGCCGGAGAATCCGGGGAGTCATCTGACTTCCGGGGTGGTGTGTTTCCTTATCTGTAAAGTTAGCCGCGGGACGAGCTGACGAGCTGGGATGAGCTGACGAGCTCGGGACGAGCTAAGAATATCGCAGCCCCATTCTCCAACTCTGGATGAGGTTGGAGGCTGCTTGGGAACTTGAAAGCCGCTAGCAATCAATTGGCACATCAATAGAGTTTGGACTCACTGAGTTGCGCCTGGAAATAAGAAGTAAGGAGTAGGATAAGCCAAAGTCACTGTAGTGTCGTTGTAAAACGTCTTTTCATGACCGGGATCTAAGGAACGGGAGGTTTGAGAGCGAGAGAGCACGCTGGGCTGGACATAGATACTCCCCGAGTCTGGTGTAAACCCCTTTTGAAAGAACGAGTTCGGTTGTGCCACAGTCACGAACGGTGAGATACTGTGGCAGCCGATGATGACTAGTCGCTTTCAAATGGGGCCGGAACCTATAGCGGAGCTCGCAAAATTAGCAGGCCTCACAGCAAACCTGGGCTATGATCAGAACAGACATTCGAAGGAGGCCTCAGAGGCTGGAAGGGTAAATGGCTCGAGGACACGACGTGGGATGGGTCCCATGGGAGTTGTGCTTTGCGGTAAAAGTAGCTCGACATTTGGCCGGATTGGGAGTACACAGTGGTCGTGGGCATGGGCCAAGGTTCAGGTATAGTTATGTAATACAGGACCTCCCTTTCTTCTCCCAACCGTCACTTTCGACAAATATCGTCTCTCCCTCCGCGCGAACAAATGCTGCTCTCTCGTCTTCATTCAAATTAATGCTCAAGATATTCAACATCCGCTCGACCCCGCTTCTCCGCTCGACCCCCGCTTCAAGTTTGCTCTTTACCTGCGTATCTTCGCAAACCTTCTTTCACTTCACTCTATAGCTTGTCCGCAGGAAAGTGTTTTACTATCGACATGGTTTGCTATCTTTCTATAACTAACTTGTCAACTCAATCCAGGATAAATACATACATGAGATCTATGGAAGAAAGCAAGATTGAATAAGAGGTAAGGGACACATGTGAACTAAACGGAGGTCAGCGAGGAGATGAGCAAAGGGAATGAGAGCAGGGCAGGATAGCAGTAGACGACACGACGAGGATGATACGATGATTGGTATGACTGGTTCCGAGAGCGACATAATCAGACGACGGCCGTCGTGGCTGTATTGTTGCTTGCGGACTGGGCAGTGGGAGCAAACAGGTGTCGTCGTCGTGTCTCTACCTCCATCTGGAACCCTCACGAGTCAGCTTGGTACTTTTAGCGGGGTCACGGAACGTACCTTGATTTCTTTCTTCAAGACCATCAACGACAAATAACACCTCTTGACATCCCTCATCTCTTGCCAGCGAAAGGTGAACCACCCAAGGATATTCCATCTATTCGGCTCCACCATCGACCTCTCCTCAATCTCGAGCATCCTCTCCTGTTCTCTGAATCACGAAAACTTATCAGCTACTCGTCAACCATACGAGTTCAAGGAAGTCTGATACGCACTTATCCAGCCTCCTCCTGAATTGCCCGGCAGAATCACCCAACAAATCGAACTCGAGCGTCGTATTATCTCGAAGAAGCTTGAATGTCGCCCGGATTTCGCGCTGAACATCCTCAAGCGCAAAGGGATAGAACCACCGTTTGGCCCCAACACCCATCGCAACGAGCATCACGCCAATTATGAAGACCTTCATCGCGATACTCCCGCTATCGCCAGTGGTCGACGAGACTTCCTTTATCATCTCAGCAGAGTTTTCTGTGTCCAGGGATGGCATCTGCTTTCGTGTTGGTCGTCTTTGGGTCGGGTGGGGTGGTTTATCCGCCAAGTTTCTGTCATTTTCGTCAATTCAGGTCGCCGGGCAACACAGTTAGCTTGGACGCACCGTATGCAACTTCTCCTGTTTATATCGTGACGATGTACCGGGAATATGGATCTGCTTGGTCAAATATTCGCTTTTGCAACTGATGAAGGGCTTTTGCAGGCTATCGCTTCACGTGTGACATGTCCATCTACCCCAGCGCTTCGACGAGCGTCTGTCAACAGCATTCTAGTTGACAGGCGATGGCAAGGGCCACGAGCATCAGCATCAGGTGTCATGGAACGGCTCCTCAAACTTTACAGGGTTTTGCATAATTCCGTGAAAATTTTTTTTTTGAATCACGCCTTACGTGACCCGGTCCGCCCTCCCGAGCCGCGGCGGCAGCACAAACTTCAGACCCCGCTTTTCCTGTCCACGTTCAATAATTGACAAGTCCTGTACCTACTCCTCGTATCTCTTTAGTGATGTCTTCAAACTCCTTTGCAATGGTACGTTCACCCAGACCCAAGCCAGGGGGAGGTTATGCAGGAAATTGTGGATGAGACACAGCTTTCATTGGGGGTCATTCTCAAGATCATCGAGAACTACAGGGCGTATGGTATGGGAAAAAACTCGAATTCACGCCGCACAGGATGACCTACGACGCTTGAGCCCATAGCATTGAACTTACATGCAGGACTATGTCAAATGCCACACGACCGCATACCTTGACGAGCTACAACAAGCTTTGGCAGAGGAGCACGGGCTAAAATATTCCGTCTCTCCATTGTCCAGGCTACTCAGATCCCTACAAATCACTCACAAGCACATCGATAAGGTTGCAGCAGAAGAAATGACCAGCTTCGATGTATCTGGGAAGCCGAGATGGGGTTTGAATTTTGTGCTGCCGCTACGGCTCGGGAGGGCGGACCGGGTCACGTAAGGCGCGATTCAAAAAAAAAAATTTCATGGAATTATGCAAAACCCTGTAAGCCCTAGGCTTACTTTCCAAGGCAAACGAGGGGGTTACTCGGTTATACACCTCTGGATTCGTGAGGGGTTCACGAAGCGAGGAGACCTCGTGCAAACTAGAGTACTTGCTCGAATGGTCATTGTAAGAGGACTCAACGGTTTGATAGTCTTTCTATCGAGGTATCGAGGTATGGCAAGAAAACAACTGGTCGAATATACGGCGAGTTATGGCAATGCACAAACTCCGAACAAGATGTGCTACTCCGATGTGAAGCGACATTTCCTTTCACTCCTGAACAGCTAAACCGACCACACGTCTGGCAGCAGCAAGAATTTCGAACGCCGTCGCATGCACGAGTATTGTTGCCGCTGCATTCGAACGCAAATCGGTTGGTACAGGCCAAATTGACGGCACCTTTACGGAAGAACAGGCCCTGAACCCTGTCACAGACGTAGCTGCCAGGACCGGAGGCTTATGGAGACATAGGAACAAGTCAAATTAGAACCAGTGGAAGCAAGGATCTCGGAGGCGCTTTGAGTTTTTTATGGAGAAAAAGCAACGAATGTTTCAGGCTTTCAACGATCTATTGCGATGGTGAAAATGCATTTCCAAAACCCAGTAGTTTTAGAACATTCAATTTACTGATCGTTGCTTCGAGGCGAAGCCCCGGCGAGTCTCAGCGTCCAGATCGAGTGACTTTCAAGCGGTTTTCCGAGGAGCCTTGAATCTCGGGAGTTTTCCGGAGGTTAGAAAGCTGGAAAGCCGTGACAGGGAAAATCCATAGATCCAGATGTTAAAGGGCAAGCAAAGAATGGCCGGCTCGTGGGAACAGGGAACTGTAGCTGCTTGTATTTGTGTCTTCGTAGAGCACTTTGTTCTAAATCGCGTCGATGCGGACGAGAGACGCGCACATCAGCGATCACCATCCAATGAAGCACTATCTGAAATTGCTACGTTCAGGGAACACCTTCAGTTACTATGTAAGACCCCGGAGCAGGTTTTAAAGCAAATCCCGCCAAATGGCGGGAGTGGTATCTATGATAATAACCCGGGCTGACTAGATGCGAAGGATGTAGTTGTTTCGGTTTCTTTGTACAGTACCACCATAATTGGCTGGACCCCCGCGAGATAAGGCAAGGTTTTGAGTGGATTGGTTTCTAAACATGACCAACTGCACGCGAGGATTGGTAAAGACTCGATTTTGCGCTAGCCAAATTGTTCTCACGGTAAGAATACGTCTTTTGGTAGGTCTTCATCGCCTTTTTAGGTTTCCTGACGCGCTATAAGATCCCCAACAGACTCACCTCCGTGCCCCCGATTCCCTCAATAAGTCGGCACCGTCGATCGGATATCAGATTGGATGGAGTTCAAGGTTGAGTCGATGCCCTTTCATCCCTTTGGCGTTTGTGATACAGGGCCGTCTTCCGTCTTCCATCGGCCTTTGCTGCGCTCTTGCAAAATGTCCACCACGCCCTTACATTCGATCCCACTTGGTGTATGTTCCATCTCACTCGCATACGAACTCTCTTGATGTGCTTCGAATAGGGAGTATTGCGTAGTGAAGGGTGGTTGCGATTGACATATCTGGATTTTTACAGGACACAGGATAAATAGTCAAGATTCATACAAGAAAGGGAGACTAGATTTGGGGCGATGAAAAGACGTGAGCCGAAACGCGGAGGACGAGGAGAGCAAAG
>JANHQD010000199.1:0-12531 GCA_024721195.1 Marasmius sp. AFHP31
TCACATCATCGCAGGCTCCCGTTCAAAAGAAGAAGGTACATCTGAAGTCATCGTCGAGGCAAAATCGCAATGTAGCTCACCACATCCCCGATTTCACTCTAGACTGGCCGTTCGGCTCTTAAAGACGTCGTCACCCGGGAGTACACTGTTCACCTTCACAAACGTGTCCACGGACGTAGCTTCAAGAAGAGGGCTCCTTGGGCAGTCAAGTCGGTTGTTCAGTTCGCACAGAAGGCGATGGGTACACAAGACGTTAGGCTAGACCCCAAACTCAACCAGGCGCTGTGGGCTCAGGGTGTTAAATCTGTCCCTCACAGGTTGAGGATAAAACTTGAACGTGCGTGTCTAGAGTTCGCTTTTGTGTTGTCGATGATAATGCTGACTTGGAGGGGTTTTTTGCGTGGATATACAGGCAAGCGTAACGACGATGAGTCCGCAAAAGAGAAGCTCTTCACATACGCTTCTCATGTCCCCGTCACCTCATTCAAGGTGCGTACAGGATGACCGTTCTCTACGCGTATTCGTTCTCATCATCTTTTTTTCTGCTTGCAGGGACTTCAAACCGTCGTTGTCGATGCGGAGTGAAGAGTTCATTGAAGACATCCATGCTCCTTTCACCATCTCCTACCGGCGTTTTGTATGCTATGACGGGTCGATATGTTTTCCTATGCCACGAATACACTGAAAGCCTTTACGCCTGTCCTTGAGCTGCTGAATTGGAGTACACCTGTGGTTTGGGCTTGGACGCCCGATGAGTACTTACAGGGAAAATAAACAAACTGCCCCACAACTTCACATAGTTCATTGCATCTCCCAGTGCACAAAGCTCCGTGAAAGTAACGAAACGCTACCTTGAGACCGATCGGGCTGGGGAATCGCGACACAGCTACCGCGTTCGATAATCAATGTTACAAGTACTAAGGCGAGATACATATCCTCAGGTTGAGAATCAAGTAGAAGTAAGACATCCTATTAGATGAATCGAAATATACTATGTACTTGTAAATACCGCATCTAGCTCAATGTCATCTCGCGCAACTGAGGCCACGCCGTACCAACGGTCCCTTTCAGTTCAGCAAACGACGGTGGCGCACCCTCAAGACTCGACAACAGCCCCTTCCAGATGAAATCCCTGGGGTTGCCAGCAGATTCCGTGTACTTTGACAAGAACAACTCATCTGTAGGATCTGTGACAAATAGGTGTGAACCTTCCAAAACCGATCGTGGCAACACGGAGAGAAAACTCACTGGCAAGAATCCCTCCATCCTTCATCCACACTCCAAATGCAGCTGCTGCCTCGGGCAAAGTGAATCCTCGGGGAAGATTGATTGCTTTCAGCCCATTGGCGTACTCCTCAAAAACCTTGTTTCGCTTCTCCAATGGCCCACCTGCACCTGACCATATTCCCTGTCCGTTCGAGCGGGAGCTGGCGCAAAGATCCCACATATCGGGACCGAGCTTCAGAGCATCTCTCAGCTCCACAGAGGTCCGGTGTTCTGGGTCAGTGGCTGTAATAGCTCCCAGTACAGCGCCTTTTGCAAAGGTCCTCTTGCCCGAGGCGTACTCTAAAAGTAGACGGGGCATCGACAGATGGTATGGACGGATACGACTGAAATGAGGATCCCGATAAGCCGAATGGGCGGTGTAGAGACACTGGAAATCGTCTATGGCGAGGAGGGTAGGGTACCTATCACATCAATGAAGCGAGTAAGGAAAGAAGATTTTTTTAGAACACGCGGGGATCAAGTTGTATCTGTTGCGTACCTTCTTTGCTTGCCAAGCTCCAGTAGGAGTCTGTCGAGGATAACTGGGGCGAGAACACCCTGGGCAGCGGTACCAAGACCTTCCTTGATACCGATATCAGCCAACGCAGCCAACGTTATGCCGGAGGGTATTTCTCTTTTCTCTAGCTGTAATGAGCCCGTCATCCGTATGTCCGAAAGTATCTTCTCGTTCACAGCCAAGAGGCGGCGAAGGGTTTCATGAGCAAAGCGTGGCTGAAGGTATGTTTGCGTTCTCATATCGTAGGTGTGGGGGGTCGTCGAATTGATCGTTTGTTTGGCTGCATAAGAAATATAGGTGTCAGTAGTAGATTCTTCAGCTGAAAAAGAGAACAACAAAGTACGGACCTCTGGGAATATAGATCACGACCCATTCCTTTGCCAACGCGTATCTGACGCCCTGCAGTAAGAGTGAACTTTTCCCGCAACCAGGCCTTCCAGTCAAGACGAGTCGGTAGCGCTCGCTCGACTTTTCAGCTGCTTCGTCTAATAGTCTCGCAGTTGTAACCGTGGCATCGCGGATGATGGAAGTACGTTCCGAAAGCAAACGGTGCTGGAGGTCGGTCAGTTCAAACGCAAGGGTTTAGTAGCAGGAGCCCTTTGCGTACCTCGAGCAACAGATTCTTCGGGGTTCCAAAGTGCTTTATGGGGTCGTTTTCGAGGGGAGCATATTGGACAGCAGTTCCTATATTCGCCTCGGTAATGCGCTCCTAGAGATGGAGAATGTCAGCCTGCCGTCAACACCAGAGGGACGGGGCGTCTCACGGGAGAGAATTTGGGAAGACTGAGGGGCTCTGACTTTCCAGCCTGGAAGATATTTTGAGGCAACGAAGCTGGATTTATTGACCGGAACGTCTGGAAAGCACGACCAAGCAGTAACAGTCAGGCATAAGAGAAAGAGTCAGGATGTCGGTATTCTTCACCCCAGGCCTATTTTTCCTGCTGAAACCCTTCTTAAATTTTGTCGTCGCATTTCCCTTATTCTTGAAGGCATTGCTTTCTGGATACACGAACAACATCAACGTCAACGGGTGAGAGTGTCGGAAAAGGGAGAAAACGCGTACTAGCAGGAGCAGCTGCTTGTGCGTATTGACGTTCAGATTGCCATTGTAGCGAAGAAAGCGAGAGAACGGTGCTGCGAACGGGATAGGATCGCGTGGAAGCGCGAACCAGCATTAGTCGGAGGTCTAAGTTTCGGGAAAAGCAGAGAAGAATATCACAGTCACAATGTGACAGTAGTTCCATCCCGGGCCGCCCGAGGCCACGCCACCCATTTGGACCCACATTTCAGACACTCAGCCTCACAGATTGAAGTTTTGCACAACTAATTCAGATTCACAGTCGAGCCAATTGATTTGTTAGAGGAGAGTAGCAAATCAAATGAAATTGAGACTGGTGAACGTAAAAGGAGGGTAGAGTTACAACATAAAAATAACAATGATTTACAGAGAATTCGAATTGTAGTCCGAGAGGGTCCTTTCTACTAGGCTTCGGAAGGTTATCCCTTTTCTAACGCTATCTAATAACTATAACCGTCCGTCAGCGGTAGATTAGATAGTGTTTCACCCGAGGGTTATGGTCCAACAGTGTTCGCTTTAGTATAGTGTACATGGTAATGTACAGCTCCGGGTCCAATGCCATAGCGCTAGTGACGGTAGCTTGCCAAGCGAAAGTCGGTGGTGAAGGTGCTGTTCAAGCGCTGTGAGAAACATTCTTGTCAGGAAACAGTTCATCTAGAATGAAGGCGAAAACTCACATTGCAGTGACCTCAACGCGTTTGATCGTGGTAAATATACCACACCAAATGATTGGAATAGGATTGGGGATTGCGAACCGTGAGGCGAGTGGTCTATCGTAGTCAATCTGACCAGTCGGGGCAGTTCAAAGGCAATCCCTGATTCTGGATGACCCTGCGAAGCATCTCCGCTCTCGCCTTCCACTTCTCTGTCTCATGAGTCAGTTCATCCACCATCTGCTCAAGTTCTTGTCGGTACAACTCCTTGCGCTTTCTACTCCGACGAGCTGCGAGGGTATTGCGTTGACGCTGGTATTCGATCCGCTGCTGGTCCGATGCATTGGCAGGAAGTTCCCCTAGGGTTTCCTCGTCCTCGTCCGAGACTTGAGGGTTGGGACGAAGACGACGTTGGACCACAGTGTAGGGATAAGGATGGACGGGGGCGGTAGCTCTCGATGAAGAGGAGCCCTGGCGACGAGGGCGCTGTGCAACGAGTTCCGCTCCAGCTCCGGGGTATTGGCCGTGGCCGTGATGATCTGGAGAGAGCCTCATGGGCGGTGACGGCGCCTGAGATCCATCCGGGGCAAGAAGGAGCGAGTGGGTAGCGCTCTGGAGTTGTTGGGACATCAGGTAAGTGGTAGTAGTAGCGCTGAATGATCGTGGGGGGTGCGGTATGGGTATAACGTCCGAGGAGGGTACCTGGGCATTATATGGGGACGGTTGTGGATAACCCAGCGCAGAATTGCTGTATGAATGCTCATTGCATGTGTTATTGTATGGGTAGGCGGTGCTGCTGCAAGTGCAATTGTCTGTGAAGTTGCTGCAGAATTGACTGGGGAAGTTGCTCATGATGACTCGGGTGGAAGCTTCGATGGAACCAGAGGAAGAGCTGGCTGTTCATGTTTGTGGGTATACTCTTTATACAAAGACTGTGTCTGTGCAAATCCGGCTTCATGTAGGCTAATAGCCGACACTGGTAATGTTGAAGGAAGCACTGGCGATAGGAAAAGATATCGCAAAGTCTCTCGGAGGACAGGAGCCGGATGCAGAAGGCAGTGAAAATTCCCACGCACAGCACAAGTTAAATAGAGTTTTCTCATCTGGCACTGCATTGATCACCCTGTGCTCGCCTCTCGTCTTTCACCGACTGCCACAAGATTGTCAACGACCGTAAACGTCCCATGCGTATCAGGGACGCATTTGCGCAGCAGGGGAGGAATAGCCCCCCATCGAGACGTATATAAGGGCGGAGCGTGGGTTCATCGGTACTTTGACGCGTTTTGACGCGTTCAACTCCACAAAACGTTGCTTCGCGTGCCTGCTGTCGCGGGGAAATATGTACAACCATTAAACCATTTCCATGTTGCAGCGAACAAGAATTACAGCGAAGATAGAAGAATGTGCAGGGTGGCGTATAAGTTACTCAATGCAAAGACTGAAAGAAATGCAACGACTATCCAAATGCAGAGACTTTGTGAAGTGAATAAGTAGGAATGAAAGCAACCCCAGTTCGTCCGATGTAAATTCGAGAGTAAAGATGAATGCGCACAAAGCATAAGAGGCGGAACGAAAAGAACGGAGATCAGTTGGAATACGAGCAGGCAAATCATTTTTGATATCCTAGAGAAAAAAGATCGAAAGCAAAATGAAACGTAGGTAGATAGAAAAGAAGCGCAGTGTCCCCTATCACCAGTCACCATCATCCTCACTTCCTCCACTAAGAGGTGTCCCCGCCCCGAGGTTCAGGCTGTCCATATCCCCTAAGTGCACCTCATGTTCAGGCCGTAAGCGCAAGCTCCCCGGACTCCCAGTGGTCATCGAAAAGTTCGATATCGATAAGATGCTCGTGTCACGAGTGTGGTCACCCTTCCTGGACCACGGTATAGATTTGACATGTGAGGCAGAAGCGTCCGATTCCGATTGAGATAAGTATCCACCGGCATCATTATTCCCAGCCAAATTCTCCTCATTAAGCATGGGCATGTTGGCAGGGGGTGCAGGGAAGATAGAAGAGGAGGCGGTACTGAACCGTCGACTCCGTCGGTGAGAGGCAGCAGGCGTTGATGTGGAAGCCAAAAGTTTCTTGGTGGAGTTGATATCGTCCTTGATGAAGGCATCGGTTTCTTCCGGATCGAAAGAATTTTTCGTTGCCGTCGGAGGTGAAGGTGGGCTAGCTGGAGAAGCAGCCCTTATCCCCTGTCTAAGCGGGCTCGCAACGACTGCTCCGGTATGCCTCCCTAAGCTCCCCTTGTTCGAAAGAAAAGCTCGTGTCCTACGCTGCGTATCCATCTCCTTTTCTCCTGAGTCACTCTCCCGCATAACGGAATCAGCCACAAATCGCCTCAATCTGTCATTTTCCTCCTCGATTCTACCCAATTGCCTTCTCAAATCTTCGGCCACGTCTTCTAACCTCTCTGCCTCCTGCAATCGTTCCCGCAGTTCTCCATTTTCCTCCCTCAGTATTCGAGTGGTTCGCTGTGAGTCAGCCAAGGCGCTCAAGAGTGCTTCGGTCTCGATAGCATGCTTCTCCTTTAGCGCTGTTATCGCACTCTCCTCCCTCCCGTTCGAAAGTCCGGAGACGGACGTAGGAGCAGTTGATGCTGATCGCGGGGGCCATTCCCTTTCCCCTCGGGAGGAGGAAACTGTATAGGTCGGACTCTCCATACCAACAACAGAGGCACCGGAAAAATAGCTCCCACTACCGCGTCTCTGTCCATACCCAGCCTCCGCGCGAGATTGCGTCCTCGACGTCGTGCTCCGGACCGAACCAAATCTACGTACCGGTTCCACCCCAGGGGAAGGAAACGGAGGTGGCTCGTCCCGATCACGGTCGCGGTCACGTTCAGCGTCTAACAATCCCGCTGCTCGGAATGCTTTGGCTGTGCGAGGTCCCAACCATTCCATCATAGGACGACCTTTGCTACCACCTGAAGACTGGCTGTCCTCGGGATGTCTTGCACTGAGGCTGCTCGACGGTCTGACGTCAAACACCCGAGAGGACCCTGGCGTCGCATTTCCGTTGAGACCGGTGCCTAGTCGCGATCCTGCATATCGTCCGACTGACATGGAGAGATTGTGCTCCTCCATACTCATACTTCGCTTCCTCTGCCTTCGCGTCTCAAACGTTGATGGTCGACTAGTGTTGGATTTGCTCGTAATGATGCGGGGGGAGGGCTCCAAATCGAGTGAGGCTCGACCTAGGATCTCCCCGTATTCACTCACAGTGACACTGGGTCGTGAGTAATCCGTGCCATGACGAACATGAGTAAAGGTACGTCGCGGCGATGTCGTGGGTGAGTCGAGTGAGCGCCTTCCGGGGGTATCCGCATCACGAGAGCGAGGAGATAAGGGTGAGGACGAGGAGGGTAAGCCAATTCCTAGGTTCCGCTGTTGATATTTCCGGATGGGGGAACCCGAGCGGCTCTCTGGACTAGGGTTTAGAGCTAAAGATGCGGTTGAGGTAAACGGTGTGTGATGGGATGTTGTGGTATGTCCTCTCCTACGAGAGACGCTCGACAATGAAGTGGTCGATATGGATGCGGGATACGAAGGTTTCACTGAGGTAGGCATGGCCGTGGAGGAGGTGGCGGGCGACGAAGGGGAACGAGGTGGGTATGAATACTGATTACTGGTCGAGGAAGACGCTGAAGGAGAAGGGGAGAGAGCTTCAGGTGGATTGGGCATACCTCTCAATTTATGCTCTTGTAGTTCACTGTGATCTGGAGCCCGGTTTCGGCCATGCTTAACACCGTCTTGTGGGAGCGGTGATTCAAAGGTATCCGCGGCCATGATGGAAGAGGAAAGTTTGGGAGACTTTAGTCTCGGAAGTGATGAATGTTGTTGAGGCCGAAGTGAGTGGTGGTCTTTCACGACAGTTGCATTGAGGTGATATGAAGACGATAGAGGGGAAGGGGGAGGTCGCAGAGGCTTTGGTATAACGATTGTCTCGTTTTCATTATCACTGTTTCCTGGGCCTGGTGGTATTTTGTGCGGACTCAGCAAAGCTGCCAAGGTAGGGTCAACGGTATCCAGGTCAAAGACGAGGGTGTCCCTTGCTGCCGGTACTTCTGGGTCATCGTCCAAAATAAGTGAATCATCTGGATCAACATCGACGACCCTCGCATTGGCATCTTTTAGCCAATCGTTGGCCACTTGAGACGTAATCTGGGATGTGGATAGTTCTAGTTCAAGATGCGAGCTGTCATTCGGGTCGTTATCACGATCAATGGAGGGCGGAGAGAATGGTGATGGTGATGGTGACTGGGAAGTAAATCGAGAAGAGGGAGGTGAAGACGAAGCGGAGTTGCTGGTGGATGGCAAGTGCTTTGATATTCCCGACGTGTCGGCTTCTATTATGGTGGAAAGGTCCATTGCGGCAGGTGAAGGAGGGGATTCGTTCGACGGCGGCGGAGGTGGAGGTAAAGGTTTTGTATCAGAAAAGTAATTCTGCAATGAAGACTGTGAACCTGTGATGAAAATGAGTGAGTCAACCAACATTCGAGTTCAAAGAACACACCTGAGTGAAGCACGCTCGACGTAAGAATGCTGTTCGATCCCTCTTCAGCAGAATGGTCCAACGTTGTTAAAGACATGCTCTTTCTCACAGGAGTGGGTGATACCTGTATACTCGCTGAGCTGGGCTGCTCAATCGCAATGACCGGCAATGCGCTCGACAACGATAATTTCCGTTCTCTATCCTTTTCTTTCTCCTTTCCCTTTTCTCTCGAAAGATTCATCGACCTCCTAACCGAGCCAAAGTTTGAGAACGGACTCTTCATTCCTGGTTGTTGACCAGGATTCGGCGAGACCGAGGAAGATATCGGAGTTGCTGGCTTGTTGGGGGCAAAAGGTAAAAGGGAACGAAACCCTTTGAAGGTTTGCTTGCCTCCATTTGATATATTCGATGTTGAAGCTGGACTGGCCAAGCTCTTTGAGGGTGTAATAAAAGTCCGCGAAGAAGTGGACGCTCGCCGCGTCGCGCTCTGAGGCGTTTGAGGGGTCTGTGAGTTGGCCATGACGCGGTAGTGAGTTCGATAAATTTAACGAAGCATGATATTAGCCTGAAGCTAATGAAAGCCCAGGTAAAGGAGCTAGTTGGCAGCAAGAGCAGAGGTTTGGGCCTATGTGGTCACGGTTCAATCAAGGTTGGCAGGGAACCGCAAGCGCTCATGGTGTTTGGTTCCTGTTTGTCCACCCGACTCTTTCTCCAATGCCACCACTACTGACCACAACGAACCCTCGAATCCAGCTGAATATTCGTGGGTACTCCAGAATCCTGCGCCTTTGAACAATTCTACGATATTATTGGCTTCAATGACCTCCTGTTTCAGAGATCCAAACTCCCAATATATAGCACGCGCCGGTGTCTTCGAATTCGTCAAATTTGCTGAGCCTTCTTTTTCCGGGTATCAATGGTGGTGCCGAGCAGCAAAGGTCACAAGTCCTCCAAATAGTAGAACTAAACATTCGAAACTGAAGTGTGAACGATCATGAACACCCCATTCGTAAGCTGCTCTCCCACTCATTCATCGCCTGTCTAGATCCTCCAGTTTCTCCGCTTCTCCAGGGCATCAATGTCATTAGTGTTCACGCTAAACGCGAGTCAGACCCCGAGCGCGTTATCTCAGGGCTAGTCCCTGCTATCGGTGCCGTCGGACAAGATGCGTTTCAGCCCCCTACTTAAGACGAACTTGAGAGGCGTAACCCTACTTCCAAACTTTCACCCCTTCAAAATAGTCATGAGCACACCATTCAAGATCAATATCCCAAACGAGGACCTTGCCCTTCTCAAGAACAAACTTAAGTTGGCTCGTTTTCCTGACGAGCTAGAGGACGCCGGACGAGACTATGGCGCACCGTTATCAGATATTCGCCGTTTGACCGCGCGATGGATCGATGGATATGACTGGCGAAAGCACGAGAAGGCTTTGAACGACGAGTTACCTCAATTCACTCGCGACATTCAAGTAGACGATCACGGAACGTTCAATATACACTTTGTTCACAAACATAGTGAGGCCAAGAACGCGATACCGCTGTTGTTCATCCATGGTTGTGCGTGATTTTGATTGATACCTGTGACCGTTAGCAAGCACTCATGCTTGATCGTGATAGGGCCTGGAAGTTTCATCGAGGTTCGGAAAATCTTGCCGTTGTTGACTGCGGTGAAAGAGGGTGCGCCTTCCTTCCATGTCGTGGCTTATAGTCTCCCTGGGTTCGGGTTTTCGGAGGGTGCAAGGAAGAGAGGCTTCGACTTGAACAAACACGCTGAAGTCAGTCGGCAGGTGATGGTTTTTTCATTCCGGACAGTTGGCTGACTATCGTTCCCACAGGTTGGGCATAAGCTGATGCTTGCTCTTGGATATGATGAATATGGTCAGTTCTATGTTATCTATGACTTTGTGGATCGTTCACTCTTTTTACAGTCGTTCAGGGAGGCGATTATGGAAGTGCGGTAGGCCTCAGATTGCCAAGTTTGGTGAAACGTGGCCACTCATCTAGTGTTTTACTAGATCTGTTCACTTCTCAACGTGCATTATGGAGGCCCCCACGTGAAAGCCCTGCATACGAACATGCCCCTGTATGAATCTCCTCTTTGATTTCACCCAAATAACACCTTGAACTCAACGTCTCCGACGCAGGATATCGGGCCCTCCACCTGATGATGATCCAACCAAGTACACCCCTGAGGATATCAAGGCGCTCGAACGTGCAAAGGAGTGGCAAGAAAAGGGATTGGGGTACTTTCATCAACAAACGACTCAGCCACAGACGATTGGTTACAATCTGTCTGACTCTCCGGTCGGTCTGTTAGCCTGGATCTACGAGAAGTTGGTCAACTGGACAGACGAATATCCTTGGGATGACGATGAAGGTGCGTCTCAATCATCGCGAGCGAGATCAGATTTCTGACTTGAGGAGGAAATCCCTTGCATTACAGTTTTGACCTGGATATCGATCTACTGGTTCTCCCGCGCTGGGCCAACAGCATCTGCGAGAATCTACTATGAAGCGTTCGGCGGTCGTGGAGTGTTTGCATTCCCGCCACTTCCGCCGTCCAAGATCCCGTTGGGATACTCGGTCTTTGTTCAAGAGACGTCTACGGTCCCGAAGTCGTGAGTGTTCAAGATAATATTCCCTTCGCCACCGCAGCACTGATCACATTCTCAAAACACAGTTGGCTGGACGCCCAAAACCCAGTCTTGCACGAACGACACGAACGCGGGGCCCACTTTGCGGCTTATGAGAAACCGGTTGAGCTGGTTAATGACATAAGGAAGATGTTCGCAAAAGGGTCCCCCGCGTATGGCGTTGTGCCAGGCAAGGATGGATATGTTTAGGTGGCGGGGAAATGCGAGCGCTAGTAGTGTTTGGTTCGCTTTACGTTAGACTCTTTGCCAGCAATGATTAATGAAGTCGGAATCCATCTGGATTGTTTTGGGCAAATGCAGAATCTGTCTTCGACCGGATAAGTAGAAGCGTAAGCTCAAAGAATCCTCTTTCCGAATGTTGACACCCCACCCCGACTTCTGATGAGCCTAGTTGCCCTTATCGCATTAGCTCGCACCTGGGAAAGTTAGGTTCGACTAGTCTCTGAGTAGCATTCGAGCGTTTCAAAGATGGTCGTCCTGTTTGTCAGCTACTCCTTCACTTAATTATCGTTCTATATGTTCTCTAAAGATTCGTTCACAGGAATGCCTGAAGTTTGAACATTTACACCGGGCGCAAGTCAGACCCTGAGCGCGCCGTTTTGCGGTGAGCAGAACCTAGTTACAACGAACTTCGGAGCGCCCCGACCCACTTGAAATGACGAGTTTTCCCGTCAAGGACGAATTTACGGACAAGTCCGGGACCCGTGAAAATGGTGGTTACTTCTTGTCATCGGTTCCGCCGGGGGGTAATCCGTTTCAGCCCCTATAAGTGTATAAGATCCTCCACCCTTCTGCCCACCAGAAACACTCATGACTACTCCGTTCAAGATCGACATTCCAAACGAGGACATCCTTCTCCTCAACGACAAACTCAGGTTGACCCGACTTCCTGACGAGTTGGATGACGCCGGACGAGACTACGGTGCACCGCTATCAGATATCCGTCGCTTGGTCTCACGATGGACTGATGGATATGATTGGCGGAAGCACGAGAAAGCGTTGAACGACGAGTTGCCTCAATTTACTCGCGACATTCACATCGATGGGCACGGAACGCTCACCATCCACTTTGTATACAAGCAGAGTGAGGTCAAAAACGCGATTCCATTGCTATTCGTTCACGGGTGTGCGTATTCTGATCATGTTCCTACATACGCCCGTGAGCCCACACTAATAAATTAACCGCAATAGGGCCTGGAAGCTTCATAGAGGTTCGAAAGATTTTGCCGTTATTGACTGCGGTAAAAGAAGGTGCACCTTCCTTCCATGTCGTGGCTTACAGTCTCCCTGGGTTCGGGTTCTCGGAGGGAACGAAGAAGAAGGGTTTCAATCTAAACAAGTATGCTGAAGTCAGTCAGCAAGTGGCGAGGCTTTCTCTTCGAATATCTGACTCACCGACGTCCAGGTTGGGCATAAACTGATGCTAGCTCTTGGATATGACGAATATGGTCCGTATCAGCTCGTCCATCACTCTAACGATTATTTATGCTTCCAACAGTCGTTCAGGGTGGCGATTTTGGAAGCGAGGTAGGTCCTAGGTTTCTGAGGGAGGTAAACGTCCTGGCGCTTAGTTAGTATTGACCAGGTTTGTTCGCTTCTCAATCTGCATTACGGAGGAGCCCATGTGAAGGCCTTACACACTAACACGCCCATGTACGGATATCCTTTTTGGCTTCACTCAGGCCACTCCAGCACGTCAATCTGAATGCTGTCTCTAATCTAGGATTCACGCGCCTCCGCCTGGCATCGATCCAAGCACATACACCCCTGATGAATTAAAGGCACTTGAGCGGGGAAAGGAGTGGCTTTCCAAAGGAATGGGCTACTTCCATCAACAAGCGACCCAGCCACAGACTATCGGAT
>JANHQD010000200.1:0-36644 GCA_024721195.1 Marasmius sp. AFHP31
CTTCCTCAAGTTCTCAACCCTTGTTCGCCTTTGCCTGGAGTTTGAGTATGAAGAAGGTCAGGTGGAGGTGATCCGGGAGGGGTTTGTTGAGTGGATTGAGGAGTACGAAGAGTATGTTTTCATTATTCTATTTGGCCATGAACAACTGATCCTTACGAACAGAGATGTAGACTATACTATCAGTTTTCCCCCGAGCGATCAAGTGCATGTCCGCTCACCGTTCATGCATTGCTTCATGTAGCAGACATGATTGAGGCCATGGGCCCAGTCTGGGCTTACTGGGCTTTTCCCACCGAAAGATATTGTGGGAGACTTCAGCCCGCTATCCGTAGCAAGCGGTATCCCTTCGCCAATATCGACAACTACCTCATTTCAGTATCCCATCTCTCTCAGATCAAGATTGTTCATGGCCTCGAGAGAGAGCTATCGTTGAGGCAAGACAAATCTGACTTCATCAAGGGGCAATTCCATCATCCGAACTGTACGTCTTTCACCACTGTACCTTGTCTCCTATCTGATTTTCAACTGCAACTTTGCCTTTATCATAGATCCATCATGTATTCTACTGCCACCACACAAGCCATCTTCCACTGTCTCCAACGCTCTTCACAGCAAGATCATGGTCCATCTCGCGACGCGTCTGACCAGCGACACTCACAAAGTCACAAAGGCCATGGTCAAGAAGGCTTATCAACCGTCAAATGTCACCCGATGGTACAAAGTCCGTAGACTTGAGGGTGGTGATGACATGGTTGCCAGCAGCCTCGTTGCATATGCTGAGGATCGTCGGGATGCAACATTTGTACGGGTATGTGTATTTCTTGTTCCGTCTGTACAAAATACACAGCTGACGGATCACACAGTATGATTTACTCGTTGATATCAATGCTCGGAATCATCAGGCGGCTCCCGAATATGCCCCGCAGCATTTCTATGGGCAGCTTCAGGAAATTCTGGTCGTAGTCTTTCCGGCATCACAGGCGCTCGACGTGCCAGAGGAAACAACACTCATCTTGGCTGCTATCGAGCGCTGCGCAGTATACGATGCAAACGAACTGGGAATGCCGGTTTATGAGAAGATGGGTGTTACGGAGGTGGTAGATATTGGGACTGTGCAGTGCTTAGTTGGTAGGATACAGGAAGGAAGACGATGGACTATCATTGACAGAAGTGGGACTATCAGTAGGTCGTACTATGTACCAGGTGAATGATACGTTATAGTTTCTTGATCAAATCATGGTCACCCCCGATACGGGTGATTGTCGCCCTCCGCCAACTGAGCACAAAACCCTGCAGAGGGGTGATAGCGAGACCACCCGGGCACCGGGCGAACACTTCGCCCGGCGGCACCCCGAAAAGGGGCGACGGGCTGCCCCCACCCCGAAAAAGGGCGAGATTCACCCCGACCTGGGTCCATGGTGGAACAGGTCAAGCTTCAAATCTATATCTATCCATTAGCGCCGACCGTCGAGTTAGCGGGTTGAGTGCGTACAACTGGTGGATTTCTATTGCGAATCCTCGACCGGCAATAGGAATCAGAATCGATGTCGACTTGGGCGGGGACTCGAGCTCAAGTTTCATTAAACTCAAGTAAGGGTAGGAACCCTCGACGCGAGGAAATCAGTGTTCAGCAATACCGAACAGCCTGACAAGAAAACACAAGTACTGGTCGTACGAAAGATACCTCAGCCTGTGCCGGTGGACACTATCGCACGGTTGCCAACTAAACCTTGGCGCCTTGGCGCCTGCTGGTCGCGGGCTGAGACAGCTCGCGACGGATAGCGTCATATTCCTAAAAGTTCCTTCCATCACCAGTACTGGCACGGCAAAGCGATCATCATGTGGACAGAGTATCATGCCAAGTCACCTGCGGATGTGGAAAGGTAAAAGGGTTCCTGGGTGTCAATTCAATCGTATCTTTCATCCCTCATGAAAGACAAAGCAGCAGGTCGAAAAAGAACAAAGAGGTTACCGAAATGGAGCGGCATGGAGTTGGTGTGGGTCCGTATAGGATTAAATTTAGACAGCTACCACGGGTACTTTGGTAGCTCATTGCAATGAGGCGAAGCTTCTCGTGACGTTATCTGTTTACCGAAGTCTTTTTGTTCCCTCAGGACAGCCTACTGTTTTTTGAGTTGTAGATCGAATTTGAAGCGAGAGCAAGAAGACACAGAATAAGATCTTCTCGCCCCTCCACGGCTGTTGCACCTGTGGGTCCACTTTCTCCCACGTCAAAGCAACTGACGTACAGCTCAATTCATTTTACAGACCCATGTCTTTCAAACTCAGAAATCTCCTTTTGTTCTTTCTGGGTCAAGTGCTTTGTCTTTCAATGCGGAAGGCAAAGCACGAATGAATTGGTAGTCAAGGGGCCGGTGGATCTCCTTGTACATCTTGTATCCGCAACAAATATAATTACTCCGTCCCATTCAATTAACGTCCCGGCCAAAGCGAACATACCGAGGCAAAGCTGGGCATAATTATCGCTACCATTCCATCTTCAGGTTCGTTGGCCTCAAAACTGTATGGCATCTGACGTGAAATTGCAACATCATAAGCCATACCAGTACAAGACAAACTAAGATTCGGAGCGGGCTAGTCGCTCGGACCTCCGAAGGCCTGTGCTGCTCCCCGCTGTTGTCGAGCTGACGGATCTGGGTGACGATGTTCCCGCTGCCTTCCCTTTCTCGACGCTCCCCTGTCTGATCGCAGACTTCGAGGGGCGTTTCGTGGGTCGAACTTCCTCTGGTTCAACTAAAGCCGTGGGCGAACTCGACGCAGGTCGTTTTTTTGCCGCTTTCGATGGAGGTTTTATCTCGACACAATTCTTAATCAACGTCTCCATGAGCGTCTCCATGAACGTTTCGTCTGCAGCACATGACTGAGTAGAGTTGCGGATTGTATCGTTGTTTAGGACGGCCAAGGAGGAGATATCGTCAGAAGGGATATGAGATATGTCGAGTTCGTCGGCGAACGAGCACAGGACTCGTAGTACTCCAGAGGTTCCAACGCCAGGGTAGAGGCCGGGTAGTTTTTGCAACGAACGAAAGGCTGCAGATTTTGAGGGTGTGGAGGAAGAGGATGCTTCTGGGATCTTCTGAGCTTGTCAGATACGCTTCAAGATTCATTAGCACGACGACTTACCTGTTCAAAGATACGATGAGGGTGACATGAGCCCGCCAGTCTTGTCACTTCCTCTGGCGGTGATCCTGGAGGCACAACTCGAAGCAAAACCCAAAATCGCTGCCCTCGAGAGGTTTTAAGAACGAAGAACGCGATTGCGGGCTCGCCAGCAGAAAGATAGATGCAAAACGGTGTAGGTCTCCTTCGTATCCAATGGAGGGCGGAGTCGATAGTCCGTGACCAGGTGACAATTCTGAGAGAGGGATCCTTGGCAAAGCGCCACTCGACTTCCGCTTTCCGTCGTTTCCGAAGAGTCTTTGATGTGACGATATTCACGTTCACATCTTCGGACGATGCTGGCAACATGATGGAAAACAGATCGGCGAAAGAATGGGAGTTACTGTCGAATACAGCAGTCAAGCAAACGATTGTGTAGCTCACAGCGTGCGTGACAGAGATACTGGGACGCAGAATGGTCTTTGAGAAGTGCTCAAAGTCAAGCATTGAGTGCCTTTGTCGACTGAACCACAAAGCTGCGCCCGCAACCACGAATGGCTCATCAACAACTATCCTGGAACATCTGTCGTCAACGAAGCGACCGAGAGCTCGCGAAACGAGAAGGATTTCTGTCTCGGGGAAGACGATCTGTTCGTCAAAGTCGAGCAAATATGCAATTAGCGTTTCGTGTATGCACGATGCAAGTACTTTGTGAAATTCTGTCATAGTAAGGGTGAGCAGCCTGAGCTCGGTCAATAACAGAGGGCCATACCTAAAGCATCAAAATCGAGTGGTTGGAAGGGCATCGGGTCTACCCAAACCAGTTCGTCTTCTTCTTCTTCTTCGTCCTCAGAGGCGTCTGGGATATACCCTCCGGTGAGAGCGCTGATGTACCCGTCAAGCTGTGAGTGTGGTGCCTCGAAAGATCTCTCAATCAAGACGGACATCATAGACGCTGTAAAGCGATGCCTGTCGCCTCCGTGAGCGGAAAACATCGAGCTTGTCACCTGCAACACACCTTCCGCGCGTCCACTCCCACAACCTCTGCAAGAGCCTTTTGCCGCTGGGGGTCGAGACGTACTGAGGTGGAAGTAAAGGCAAGACATATGCCTGAAGATTATCCCTCTTGTCGAAACCTCCAGTGTTACTACTCCAAATCCAACCTCCCCATTCATCGGCTTCAGCGAAGTACCTGCGAGGAATTTCAGTTCCGGCGACCACGAAGGTAAACGGATGATGAGCCAGGTGTTTGATCCAAGTTCGTAGAATCACCTTGAGGGCTGGATAATAGCTCGGCTCTGAACCTGTTTCGTCGCAAAACGAGAAATCAAGACATTTGGATGCATAGTTGGCTTCGTCGAGAACGACGTAAAAGGTTTCCCCGCTTGAATGGCGCAGCGATTTGATGTCGTCCAGGATGTCAACTAACGCATCGTCGACACTGTTGCCGGGGTCATCCGTAAAACACGTGCGTAGTTCCTGGGCAACTTTGGGAACCTTGGACAAGATCCCGAGCTGCCATTGTAGCCATAACTGCCTGGATTCAGGCGGATTGCCTTGACTAGCTGCCGTTTCGAGGAAAGTTTTGAAAACAATGAGTCGAGAAAGGAGGGCGACGCTGAGGTGCTGGTGCGCGAGCTGGAGGTTCTGTCTGAGTGTTTCGGCAAATTCACTGGAAGAAACTGAATTTGGGTCGAGTATGGAGACAAAATGTTTGTCATAATCGAGAGCACCACCTCCACCTATGATACCCTGAATATCGCCCAGTCCGAGGCCTGTACTGTCGACAGTTGATGTGAAGTAAATGCCCCAATTCACACAGAGCCCTTCATAGAGTAATCTTGTTTTCCCAGTACCGGATGTATTGACGAGAAATCTGTACTCAGTAGTAAGGTTGTAATTCCTTAGCACTAGATGTTTGTGACGCACGTATTCTTTTCACAAAAGACGTCTTTAACCCTCTCTTCCAAAGCCTTGTCCTCACTGAATGTTCCAAGCCTGAATAGTACCATTGCGGGCTCACTCGCCGGGGCTCGCAAGAGGTGCAAATTCTCGATGTGTTTGGTGATGTCTGGATGATCATTGGCTTCTTGGGTAGGTATCCAAAAATCTTCGGGTAGAGGGGACTCTAGAGTGCTCTTAAGGTCCAATTCCCTCAGCTTCCGTAGCTCTTCCCCCGATTGTGAGCTGTCGAAGATGGCCTTCCAACTCCGAGCCATGAGCAACGATGAGAGGTCAAAGCTAAGAGAGGATTGACAAATGTTCCCACGGTTCATCTTCAAGGCGGGTAGCGTGCCGGCGGTAATCACCACCGTCCACAACGCAAGTCGGGCACAAGGGCCAGTTTATTGTTCTCAACAGAACGTCACAGAAGCTCAATGTATCTTCACTATCGGCATAAAAGCTCCCATCTCCTCGTCAAAGCACCACTCCATCCTCCTCCAAACGATCAACTTTTAGCACCTCGATTCAGTGTCCCAATCGCCTTCGTTTGCTGTTTCCGACAAACTTCATCAGATCTTCATCAGTGACTCGAATACTTCTTTGGCGTCCGATATGGAGCCGTCCCATTCCACTTCCCCGGTACTCCCCCAACAAGTGCGAGATCTGCTTGATTTGACACAGGAACCTATGAAGCGGGTCGTCTGTGGACAGAGTACCTTAGCTATGTGGGAATGCCATCCGGGAGTCCTTTCAACCATGCACCCCCAAGTAAGGCGGTTCGTCGACGGGCTAGAGATTCCTTCATACAGAGGATCCCGGTATCAACCCGATTTCCTTCTCGAGGGTCTTGAGTCCGCTGGCGAAGATATTGAACGTAGACGAAGGTCGAAGAACTTGTTCAGGCCCGGGAAGCATACGTGAGTTGTCTTTGTAGACCCACGTCTATAGAACTGACATTGGTTACATTAGCCTGATCGTGAACACTTCGGGCTCTGGGAAAACGAGATCGCTTCTGGAGGCTATGGCACAGAACTGGGGATTTTACTTCATTTGCAGAGATCCTCGACATGATGGCTTAGGTTCCTCAGATATGTTCGAGGTCTTCGACCGATTGTTCAAGGAGGACCCTCAATTCCGCCCGAATCACTTTTATTCTTTTAACGAAAAGGCTTTACCACACGAAGAAGAGCAGGTATTGGCCAACAACGTTGGCGTTGCTCGGCGGCTGTTTATACCTGTGCTCCTCGCCCGCCTCATCCTTTTTCGGCAATTCATCGAGTTGATGGTCTCGCACATGTCAACCAGTGCAGCCGGTCCAAGTCTTTGTGGTCCTTACTACCTACGGTGGTTATATCTCCAACTACATCCATCTATCCTTGATATACCACGAGTGGATGTCTTCTCGCACACAGCCGAAACAATTCGAACCGCCTTTGGTGACGACGTAGGCGCCATGGCGTACTGGGTCATAGCTACTATGGAAGCTCTGCAGCCTCTTCTTCGACAATTTGAAGATCAGGCTACGGTCTCGCTCCGAGCACGGGCAAAGGGGAAGAAAGACGGATCGTCAACCGATGTCACAGACCTTTTCATTGTCATCGATGAAGCGCAGGACGCTGCCGAAGCCTTTCCCCATGCATTCCGATCCGCACTCGGTTTAACGTCTCGTCCAGCCTTACGACAGCTGGTTGTCATCTGGGGAAATGATCTACAGACCATGGCAGCTAACAACGGTGTTGATTTCTCGTGGACATTCATAATCACGGGCACTGGCATGTCTGTGAACTTGGTGAGGGATGCCATCGCGTCAACGTCCGCGAAGCATGGGCCATTTTCGGACTTCCATAGCATCGGGGCATTCGAACAAGAAGCGGAACAGGTTACTTACATTCGGAAGTACGTACCGCAGTGCGTCCTCGAGACATCATCTGGGAAGCTCCTTGTAGAGCGCATGGGATTCTGGCTGACAGGAAGGCTCGTGTAGTTTTTCTGAGTATCACATTGCTACTATCAACTAAACTCAGACCCCTCTCCAAACAGATATCGATTCACCGCTCAATTCCTCGCTTTCCTTCTCGAGTGCGGGTATCAGCAGCCTAATACCCTCCTGAATATATATCTCACACGATTTGGGGGTTTTGACCCCACTGACTGCCCTAAATGTATCCTAAGCGAAGAGGAGAATGCGGGACACGAAGGGCCAAATCCCATCCGATCATTCTCACTTACTCCGCGGAACGACTTGGAATCGTTGGATTGGGGGAGCCTCCGAACGGGTATGTTCAATTCTCGATCAACATCTTTTCTTCCTCATTAAATCCGTTGGTTAGACTCCACGTCCCGCATCCTAGTTCAAGATATTACATACAAGTACATGCTTACCTCTGCCTTGAATCAATCTCTAGGCATGGACAACTGGAAACTTCTCGAGTACGGGTTCGCAAGGATGCCGGACAAATCGCGTGGCGTCCAGCTTTTGAAGAAAGCTACGAGACAGTCGAGACGTGCTGCGGTTGTAGCCCAAACCAAGTCGGCTCTCCTCAACCCGGTAGTGGATGAAAGGCTTGTCCTTCTGTCATGTGCCGTTTGGCTCAACAACGGATCAACTTCCCCCCCAAGCAAGCCTATCTACACCCTTCACGAATGGCTTTCGAGAAGGTTGAATATCGTTGAAAACAATCACAGCGGCTTCGAGGATCACGTTGCCTATGCCTTCCTCCTTGCATTTGGTACAACTCCGGTGGGAGGGACGGCTCGCTTCACGGTTGGAGATATCTTCAAGTTTTTTGGCCAGTCACGTAGTCTAGACAGGCTGAAGAAGAAAGAGGCTACCCTTATCTCCATACATCACCCCCGTCTTCACCACAACCTGCCTCACTGCTACCATTACGACCACGGCGAAGTCCTGTTCACCGAGGAGGGAAAGATTCGTGGGTACCCCGCAGCCATAGGCCTCGGTGATCTGGACAACAACAAACTGATGGATTGGCTCCGGGGGGATCAGCCTCAGATGTTCTGCTTCCCTCCCACAGAGATGGGGCCGGATCTGATATTCGTCCTCAAACTCTACGGTGACGACGACGGGGCCGAGGACGATCTGGACGACGTGGAAGATGTTCTAGCGGACACTTTTGATCCTGATCGAGACTCCTCCTCTGCCTACGTCTGGGTCGCGGTTCAGGTGAAAACCCATTCCACGACCAGCCTTTCCAAGTCCGATACCAAGAAGGCCGTTCGTAGTATTACGCCATCGCAATGGTGGAGCGACTCAAAGGTATGTTTAAGTTCCTGTCTCCTTCTATGAAAGCTTTCTGACGCGACGATTAAGAACCATTCACAGTCCGACGATGATTCGTCCAGTCATGTATCAATCAGAGATACTCGCAAGCCACGTAGCGCGGAACACCAGCGCAGATACGAAGAAACGATGGAACTTATAGACGGTCTCAAGTGCCGGGAAACGGAACTCGCAGGAAAACATAGCGTTATACGTGCTGTGGCCTCCTTTCCCTCCGCCGTGAAATTCAGCCGCCATCTCTGTCGACCGAAGAGGGTGGATCACGACGCTGACGACGACGAAACAATCGATAACGAACACATGGACGGGATGATACCAGAGGAGCTGCAGGCCTATCGTCCGCTTTTCGACGAAGACGACGATGCTATCATGGACGATGACAGTGGCCAATCCCGAATGCAGTCCATGACGGGCACCTTCCCAGTAGCCAATGGCTGGGAGGACCCATCCAAATATCAGGATCCTGATGGCGACGATGGCCACCCTCTCGCATGGGTTAACTTTCAACGAATCGTTGAGATCACGAAGAGCATCACTCCGAAGGACCAACTCGTAATATTCGGAGGTGACAAACTCGAGCGGGCGAAAAGTAAGCGTCTCGCGCTCAGGTCAACGTCACCAGTGTCCCAGTCACCTCAGTCGTTGCAAGATTTCCCAATGGGAGGGCCGCAGTCTCCACCTCCGAAACCGTCGAAGAGAATCGAGAAGGCAACCTCGAGAGCCGCTGTTCATAGACCGCCAGTTGCTGGTCCTTCGAGACCGAAAAACCAGCTATTAGGGCATCGTATATAAAAGTGATGTATTATTTCCTTCTGTATCCCTAAATTGTGAGCAAGCGGAAGCAAAACACTTTGTATCAGATTGAGATTTTCTACGAGCTCTGACTGCGATCAGTCTTTAGGAGTATATTGCGCGAAAAGAGAGAAACACACCCCAGACCAAGTGCACGGGATGGCGGGCGCTTAGTCCCATCATTCCAACATCCAAGTCTTGGGGATGGACCCTACTTCCTGTTCCCAAAAAAGCTCTCATGCAACTTGACCAGATTACGACGCATCTTTTGAGAGCAAGAGCGCCCGCCATCTCGGCACTGGGAACGTCAAAAAGGTGGTCGACGAGTACCGCCCATGGGGGGATGATGACACCGAGGGACTCCATAAATGTCATTGAGCACTCAAGGCGAAGAGCAGAGTGAAGGACGTCAGTTTGACGAATTTCTCTTGCATTCAGTTTCAAGATGTACATTGTCAAGCTCCTGGCGTTTCGCTCCTACCTGCTTGTATGGGCCATGCACTCAGTAGTCTAGCTTCTTCCCTCGCTCGCTAGCGCACGTTTGCAGGTCTAGGGAGCAGAATCGTAAGCCACGAGAAGTCAGAGATGATCAGCGTTGTTGGCACGTACTGTGACCTGCAGCGGACTTGCGCTGCCCACGACCCAACAAAGACTGACCAACGTCCACTTCCCTCCGAAACTATAACATACGTATCCTAGGACCAGCGTATACGGGTGGCGATAACACCAGTTCTTCAAAGAGCAGCTCTACCTAAGTGCAAACAGAGGTGAGTTGGCATCTGCTCTGGGATTTGATGGTAGCTGCCGCTGGGGATGGAGTCTAGCAACGTAACTTTGGAACTGAGTAAGGCCCAAGCGTGAACTAGAGTAAGGAAAGCCGCTCAGAGCCGTAGAAAGCGCCCTTTTCGTGCCGTATGGGGTTCTAATCGTGATGAAGATGACAGACATTTAGATTCGGAGCGAACGCCATGATGGGGTCAGACGATGCGACAGCACCAAGTGAGGCTGTTTATGAGCAATGCTGGATCCTCGGGGTATCTTCTGGGCCCGTATGTATAACGCATAGCAAATGAGAACCGGAAGGTGAATTTGCGAATCACGCCTGACAAGGCAGGGAAGGTCAGACCACGCAAAAAACGAAAGACACATGCAACACACCATAAAATATCTTCGAAAAAGGCCTTATTCGTTGCCCTCGCTATCCCACCCAACCTTCACTGTGTCCTTCTCCGAGCATCCGTAGCGAAACAACGCCCAATGGCCAGATATCGAGGATAAGTTGACTAAGTAATTCTTCTCAAAAGCTCGTGTTAGTGCTCTGGTAGACAGAGAGCGATGAAAACTCACAAGAATCCTTGAGCAAGACGATGGACAGGCTCGCGACTTGAGATGATGGTGGTATGGGAACAAGAAGCGAGACGCCTATAACTCGTGGCTGTGCCTCGCTTTTCCTCCTTGTACCATGTTCCGAGTCACATGGCACGCCCTCTTGTGTCCTACAGGCGAAGATTCGCCAGATTTTGTAAAGGACAAGTCAAGCAACGGCTAGCCTTTTACAGGGCTAGTGTGTATCCAACAATCTCTTATGGGCCACTGGGCCGTGCGGTACTATCACCTCTTACGGATTAGCATTCAGAATTGGGGCACATCAGGTCGGTCGTGGGAGAGGTCTCAATGTGAATTGACATCGATACATCTACAAGGAGCCCTACTTCCATCCCATTCTCTTTAACGATATGGCGGTCAACTTCTCACACATATGGATAATCGGTCTCGTTGTCATACTTGTATCCAAGTTTTTAGCTGCTAGACGAGCAAGAGCCAAGGTATGGCACCCGTTCTGTTTCTGCACCGTGAACTCCTGGTACTGACACCGAATCCACCACAGCTTGGCAGCATACCTACCATAGGCCCCGATGGCATTTTCTCGTCGTATCACTCTGTCTTTCGACTCATTATAGACGGCAGGAGACTCGTCGAAGAGGGATGTCGCAAGGTAAGCAACTACATCAGATTCAAGTCTCGGTTCATTTCAATGCTTAGGATTCCCTTCTAAGTATCCTGGACAAATGTTCAAGATCCCTAGTATCAACGGCTGGACGGTGATCTTAAACGAACGTAATCTTTTCCACGACGTGTGTAGGGCCCCGGAAGAGGTCCTATCCGCCTCGGTGACTGTCGAGGATGTGAGCATTCATCATGATCTCTCGCGAGTACCAGAACTGACCAATTCATTTAGTTTCTCAAGATGAAGTACACCATATCCCCACAGTTCATGACCAATCCATACCACATTCAAGTGGTCCAAGGAGCCCTCAACCAGAACATGGGAGCCCGACTCGATGATGTCGGTGAGGAGCTGATTACTGCCTTTGATAGGTTGTTCCCTATCACGGATGGTGAGTGCTTCTGAATGACGAAGCTTCGTGCTCAAGATCCTCCGGAGTCTGACCCGCCCCGTTCTGCAGACTGGACAGAATTTCCTCTTCACCGGAACATCCTCCAAGTCATCGTTCGCGCATCGAATCGCCTATTCGTGGGCCTACCTCTATGTCAGTGTTCACTGTTCTCGACACTCTCGGTACACTCATGGCTCCCTCTTTTAGGCAGGAACCCTGACTACTGCGATCTCAACATCAACTTTACCATCAGCGTATTTATGAATTCGATGCTCATTCGTCTCTTCCCGAAGGTCATGCACCCGTCCGTTCGCTCTAACCCCAGTGTGCTCCCGTGGACGTCGCTGATTGATTACCGCCAGGCTAGTCGGGCGTATATTTACCTCACGCAAAACAGCCTTGAGAAAAGCAATGAAGCATTTAACGCCGTTGATAGAACAGCGTCTCGAGAAGTACCGCCAGTATGGAAAGGATTACCCTGATAAGTCGGTGCGTCTTACTGATAGTCTGGCATGTGTTGTGAAGAGATCTGAAAACCCTCTACATGATGTTCCTAGAACGACTGCATCGACTGGATTATCGAGGCAAACGACAAACTCGGAGAGCCATGGCAAAAAGGCTCCATCGAAGACATGATCCTCCGGATGCTCTTCTTGAATCTTGCCGCCGTGCATACTACTTCTGTGAGTAATACGCACCCGCTTGTTGTCATTTCTCAACGTTGACTTGCATAGATGGCGTGTACTCATGCCCTCTTCCACCTCGCCGCCAACCCTCACCTCATCCCGGCGCTTCGAGAGGAGGTTGAGACGACGGTCGGACGGCATGGATGGAACAAGATTACAATGGGCGAACTGCGTCGTCTCGATAGTTTCTTGAAGGAATCTCAGAGGCAGGCGGGGACTAGCGGTAGTGAGTAACATTTCATGAACCTCGACTCTTGGAGTGGAGATAATATTGACCGCGCACATCTGTAATCAGCGGGAACTCTGCGTGTTGCGATGAGGGACTTTACCTTCTCGGATGGTACCGTGATACCTGCCGGTACGCAGGTAGCGCTCCCTTCTTACTTTTTACTTCACGATGAGGTGAGGATTTGCCGAATTCTACCTTCTATTTCCTCAAATTTTCGTTCTAGTCTCGCTACCCGAACCCCTACACTTTCGACGCAACACGGTTCCTTGACAAACATATTAGCAACGGTTCCAAACATCAATTGGTATCACCGTCGTTAGACTATGTGATATTCGGGCTTGGGAAACACATCTGGTAAGGTCCCTTCTGTTCATTTTTGAACCCGTTCTGAATCTCAACCCACCATTCGCAGCCCGGGACGTCACTTCGCCGTGAGCATGATGAAGATGATGTTTGCTCACGTCCTCACAACATATGATATCAAGTTCAAGGACGATAGTCCGTGCTTTCCTCAGCCCAGCTATGCGATGGGGGCTTTGAGTGCTGATAGGAATGCGAGGATTATGCTTCGTAAACGAGTTTCATAGTAGGGAGGTTTTGTACTCATACGTGCACAGGACGCGTAACATGACGCGTCGGAGGGCATGGATATGTATGTAATAGGTAGACTATAAGCCGGTTTGATTCAAGACGAGGTTGACACCATGTTGCTTTTGATCGCAGAGCTACTTTCATCATGTCCGCGATGAATTCAACAGGGTCTTTGCTTTGAAGGGGCCCGGCCAACCGCGCAGAGGTTCCGCTACCACTGAACATGGGGTTCATCTGGCCCTGCACAATCAAGGTGGCCACCGTTTGCCAAGTGAAGCAGCCGAGGTATGATCATGAACGTTCTCAGAATATAATTTCGATTAGATGAGGGGGTATACAAGGGTTGATAAGAAGTGCGACATATAGGTGTCCAAGATATCAAGATGCGTTGGTCATTTGGAGGCTCTACCACCTACAAATTGAAAAGACATTCATCAGCTCTTAGTATCGGGAGCGGATACAAGCAACTCACCTCGAGAGCCTCGAATAGCTAGACGTGGTTCCTGTCCAGTTCGTCTTCGTCCGCCTGCCGTTATCCTGACGCTTCGTATGGATACAGCTGATCATAAACCACGGCTTTTCCTGGAATGGCTCCTCGAAGAACTCTGCCTTCCGTTTCGCTAACGCCGTGACATCTTCAAGCCGAACGAAGGTTTTGGGCGAACATTGGATATGCTCTGCACGAAGAGTTTCGATTTCCTTCGGCGTGAGTTTGTAGAGCGATTTTGCTAAGAACGGGGTTAAATATCGCGAGAGTCGATCTTAAGAGGATGAACGTACCTTCGCTCTTGTACAAGCCCTGCACATACACAGAGATAGGCAACAAACAAGGTCAGCACGCTCCTTATCCGGAATTGTCGGTAGAAACCCACCTTCGTCTCAGTTGGCCATCTAAACTGCTCATCGACACGAGCTGGCACGAGAGTCGCTTCCCATTCTTTCTTTTTCTCGCGCTTCATCTTGTTTATCTCCTGCTGTATCTTCTTGTCTAGCTTCTCCTCTTCAGTAAGCTTGACTCTAGGCTTCGAGACGCGTGGTTTGGCAGCAGGGACGGGGTCTGCGTAGGCGCAAGTCATTTTTCGGCGATATGCAGGCATGATTGTCGTTTTGGTTGTTGGGAAGAGGTCTATAGCGAGTTATGTATGGGTATCGCAAGGATGACTGTGAAAAATGGCAGATATTGTGGTAGTGAGCAGGCAAGAACGAAGGTGGCTCTTGAGCTCTCTTGAGGCGATTTTTAAATGGAAGGTCACATTTATCACGTGGTGTGACAAGTGGTGATAAAAATTTCCAGCTCCGCCAGTGGCAGTGTCTTTGTTTCCGCACCTCCAATCCGCCAGGCTACTCTCAGGCCACTGACGCCCGTGCCACATCCCAAAAAATGCACCAGAGCTCCCAATTTCTCACTGTTTTTCTCACGGGAACTGAACCTCTTGCCTAGCCGGCTCGACATCCCTCGGTGCGTCTGTAACGGTCATTCGCACAGTTTCCGGGTCCTGACTCTCGAGCAACTCCCGAGGTGGACCTTCAATGTTGCTCCTCTCGCTGGTCGGCTTGCGTTTTGCGTGGACATCTGCCGCACAGAAGTAGCTGGAACCTTCCATCCGTCATCCGGCGAAGTGAATCAAAACCAGGCCTGGTGACGGTCCTTCGGTAGTTGGTTTTTTCCCTTCGAAGACGACCTTGCCATCCTGTCTGGGAACTCGGCATCTATCTCTGGACTGAGCTCATTGAGACTGCTCTGAGGTTACACGTTGCCTTCTCCTGTATAACTTTGCATTGGGGTAACTCGCGAATAAGGCAGCCATTGATTTCACTATCGGGCCTGCAGGAATCCGAGGCTGCTTGATCATCTGGATTCTGTATCGCACTAGATTCGTGGCATTGCTCCAAGAGCTGGATCGAGGGTATCCAAAGGTACTAATAGGAAAACAGGTTCACAAGTCCGGAAAACTTCACTATATATCATGATTTGACACTCAAGTAGCGCGACGTTGCCGGCCGCCGTTCAGTGAAAGTACCAATTCTGCTTCCTCCAGGGCGAGCCACATCACTACCTTCAAAACACCCCATGAATTACTTGTACTCGTTTACGAATTCGACGGAACAGGACTCACCTCCAATAACATGCACTAGGTCCAGTTCGTCCTGAAGTTCCGCTTCGTCACCTTCGTCTTGCTATGACTTTCCGGAACCATGTAATAGGGAACCGGTACAAAGCGTTCCTCAAAAAACTCGGCTCTACGCGCAGCAAGATTATTCGCGTCGTCCAGCGATACAAAAGACTTGGATGACCCGGCGATGTGCTCAGCCCGGAGAGTAAGCACTTCTTTCTCTGTGAATTTGAAAACGGCTTTCGCTGTCACGGTAGCAGGTCGTCAGGATTGCCTTCTAAGTTCGGTGGATCTGAGTTACTCACCTTCGCTCTTGTACAACCCCTTTAGACCAAAAAACAGTCAGGGATACGGTTTCGGAATATCCAGAAACTCTCTCCAACTTACTTTGGTACCCTCCGGCCAGGAAAATTTTGGATCGACTTCCGCCGCTACCAGCGTGGCCTGCCATTCTTTCTTCTTCTCTCGATTCGCCTTGTTGATTATGCGTGTCATCTCCCGCGTCACTTCATTATCCTCCGAGAATAAGTTCTTTGGCTTTCTCGATTTCCTGGGTTTAGGTTTGGGCTTGGGGTCCGCGTAAGCACAAAGAATACGGCGTTGATACTTTGGGCGCATTAAAGACGTGTAGCTTCTGGTAGGGATGGTTGCCCGGGTGAAAGGGAGGAGAAATGAGTAGGGAGGAGACAGTAGAGAATTCCGCTCTTAAAGGGGGAGTCTGCCACCTTTCTCACGGTATCAACAAGAGCGTACCTGACACAAAATACCACAGGACGACAAGAACAAGAACAAAAGGGACCGAGTGGTCGACGGTGGTCGCAAACAGGAGGATGTTCATGATCATAGTGGTAGCCAAGCGTGCGATGAGTTACCAATGCTGTTCATGAATACCGATGATAACAAATCCAGAACTGGGCAAGGCTAAAAGGTCGGTTGAAGGCAATATTCCACTAATTCTGCCCAAACCCTAAGTATGAATGGAATCGCTTGAGATTGGAGACGAAGATGTCAGGTTGCCAAAGCCTGTACTGAAGCTGGTCCGCGATGCATCGAAGCCTTCACGGACCGCGTATAGCTAGGAGGTACAGGCTGCGCCTCTTCCTTCTATAACATCCCCGGATCGTTTGCCCAAAGATATTCCATATAATGAGACCATTCTAGCCATCGGGGCACAGATGCAGCAAATCTCCATGTCAAGCCGAGGAGCGGGGAATTCCGACATGGAAACCACCTACCTCATACTTCTCAGCTTCATCGTCAACGCGCTAGACGATTTCGTCGAATTTGCAGAAGATTTACCAGTCGAGAACGTTTTTGTGTGTTGCGATGATGCCTTCATCGTGGAAGTGCTAGTAACGATACAAAATCAGTATCTCTCTGGCTTCGAATGAGAAGGATGGTCAACGTACTGTTCGATCAAAACAAGAAACTTCTTGTCGTTACTCTCCCTGCAGAGGTATCTCCGATAACAGTCATCATGCCGGTTTTGATGCACCTCACATTGAACGCCCAAAGCGCCGAGCGGTTTCATCTGGGTGGTCAGTAATACGGCATAAGTACCTAAATCTTGACTGAATTATGGGTTGAACAGCTTTCAGGGTAAGCCTTTCAATTAGCCTAATAGCAGGGTCGAGGGCTCGAGAGGTATGACATTGAATGAATCATGATCAGAACTGTAATGTCCACGAGGACGACGGAAAACATCAACAACTCCATTTGTGGCCGGGGTCAACCTGTCGAGTTTCATGAGTCCTGCGGGAAATTAAGTCTGAATATCGCACCGGCATCAAAACGTTAACGTCGTCGGGACGTGTTGCTGATAATAAAACAAGTCCGAAGTCCCCATCGACGGTGTTTCGTCTAATATGGACCCGCCAGAAGGAATTGTATGGTATCCCTGTCCGGTGGCCAATGGGAGCCGAAGAGTTTGTTCTGTAAATATCCTGGGCATCGCGCAGTCAGAAGCTTGAATGCTTCCTCACCTGCGGTCCGCTTGAGCGAAGGAGCTTCCCGTCTAGATGACAACAGGCCGGTATTATAATCTGTAGCTCTACTGAGTTGGAAACGGGGGACATCTCATATTTACAAGGTGCAAAAAGGGAATCAAATGCGGGTAACATACCAATACCCACCCGATTCACTATGAGCTGCGCTATCACCCATGCGTAGTCCGTGGTTCATCCTGCATAATATGGCGGGAAAAGTTACTAGAGCCTCGGCCCCAACGTATCCGTGCAAGTCGATGAGTAACCCGAGCCCTAGTTGGTCAGGTCAACAGCTCGGTTTGGGGGGTTTTCGAAGCCAACCTCGTCAGAAGTGGTGGAGGCAACTAGTAACAGCTGAATCAGGTTTCAGAACAAAGCGCTCGCCGCTCACCACGCGTTCACGTGCTCTTAGTCGGAGTTTGAATTTCTTACCCGTCACCTGATGTGACAGTCACAATATATAACTCGCGCGTTGTCGCGCAACAGCATCTTTTCCCCGCCCCCACCCCACTTATTCCCGTACCTCCACTATCGAATCTCCGCACCGGTCGTCTCGAGCTCACTGTGAGTATTAATTTTAGCATTTATTCCTTATATTCTTCGAGTTCTGGTGCTTGTTGTGTCGAGTGGTCCTCTTTGTTCATTTTGGGCCGTCGTCGTCGTCGTTGGTGGCGTTGAGCAGAGTTGAGAATTTTCACTTTTCGATGCTGGGGGTCGTTCTTGAGAGCTTTACTTTTTCTTACTTGCTCTATTGTGTCTCGATTTGATTCTCAATCGGCTCGTGGTTGAACAAAACAGGCTATAGGCTTGTCGTTCTGCCAGCTCTCATCCCCCAGATCCATTACACACTATTCTTCTCTCTTAAAAAAGAGGTCGAAGAGATCTCTGGAAGTGCCTGCCAGCGCCGCCACACCAGTACAACACCTTGCTATGTCGAACCAGTCTTATTCCCCCTTCCATCGGTTCTCAGTTCATGCGCCTGCGCATCCAGTTGGAGGTCAATGGCAGCGCGCAGAGGACCTCGTTGGCTCGGGCTCATCGTCCCCGGATACATCATTGAACAACGTTTCTGATGTTCTTCCCAACCAACAGCCGGGACAAAATGCAAACAGCTCATCACCATCGTTGACCGGCACCCGTCATGTCCCACAAGCAGCAATGACCTCGAAAAGTCCCACCGAACAACTGATGCACCTTGCTGAGCTCCAAATGATGGCCAACCGTCTTGGTATCCCGAGTATGCTGCCAAAACCGCCCTCGTCATCGACGAACCCGACCATGTCGCCGCCATCGTCGTCCTCTTCACCCGCTGCAGTTGTAACACAACTAGCGCAGTCTTCCTCACCGGCGTCCTCGCCCGCGCCTACCTCAGATTTCCAGTCGCAACTTCAAGCTTATCTCTTGATGCTGTCCCAGCAACCCTCCACTGCCTCAACATCGTCCACGCTCATCTCTTCATCACCAGCCAATGCTGACGTGGACAACGGTGGAATTGCTGTGGAGAATGGAATAGGTGTGTTGCATCGAGAAGTTTCTCTTTTTCCACGATTGTTCTAATTCATTGCCTCCTCTACAGCATCTTCCCAAGCTGCAATTCAGAACACGGCCGCCAATGATGTTGCTTCTCCTTATTCTCCCTACCTCACATCTCCTGAAAACGCTGTTTTGGGCGACGAGTTCCTGGCCTCACCCATATTTACCGACGCTTCGCCTGTCTTCTCAGAATTCCTCGACGATTTCACTTCCCCGTTGCTGTCAAATCAGACATCGCCTGTCAGCCCTATCTTTGACGAGTTCAATACATCTCCCGGCATGGATAGTCCGCTAGCAGATTTCCTCAACACCCCCATCATGGATGCTGTTGACCAGGTCGGAGTCGAAGGCTCTGATGCACAGTGGGCACCTTTGTTCAACGATGCCGCCCTTGGGGTATACGAACCCCTTGAACAGCAAAAGGCTGTTGAGGCCCCGGTTGCCAGTACTTCGGGTACCGTATCGCCTCCCACCACCACCATCTCGCCCTCGGACATGTCACCGACCGTTTCCCCTCTAAATATGACCATGTCACCATCGGCTTCGACGACCGCACCAGCGGCAATGCAGACGCGCTCGTCGTCACATGGTCAATCGCGAACACCAAACCGACCACAGCCGCAACGACGGTTTGTTCCCAATGGTACTCGAAAGGGCGTGACCCCAGATACCCTCATTCCCGTCGATGCGCCCATTCAATCTCGTCATCGAACTGCTTCGTCGTCGTCGTCGTCCTCCAAGCGTCGTAAAACCGAGTCTGGTGCTGTCCCTACGGGCGCTGACCCTGAAGACGACGAGGAGGATAATGACGAACGTAAACGAGCGGCGAAGCGGGAGAGAAACACGCTTGCCGCTCGGACGTCGAGGAAGCGCAAGCTGGAGCATCAGCTGCAGCTGCAGGACGCCAATGACAAGCTCGCGGTTGAGATTCAGCAATGGAAGACGAGGGCTGAAGTTATGGAGGGGATGTTGAAGGCGAATGGGTGGCCGGGGTCGATGTGGGACATCAAGGTTTGAGGAGGGTGTGTGTGATGATTTCTTGTATGTCGCCACTGGCGTTGTTCCATGCTGCTGCTGTTGTGTTTCTTGTTGTCGTTGTTGCTGTTCTCTTTTTTCTTAATGGACCTTTTCTCATCTATCGCTTATATGTCGCTATTCTCTGATCTCTAGTCCATCTTATACTTTTATCTTGGTTTTTTTGTTATTGTTCTCTTGTTTCTCTTATCACTTGCCTTTCGGTTGTCCTGTCTTGATGAACTCGATAACGATGTTGTATACATATCAGTGGTACGTTACTGTACACTTTTTTTTTTTTACTTTTCCAATGAAAGTATTTGTTTTGTTGGAATCTGGTCGAGATAAGCCCAAATGTTGACGGGGCCAGACGTGTATGAGTACTTGTCCCGGTGGCTCTGAGTCTGAGGGTTTCTTACCCGTGCGACCGGCACGTGACACCCAAGGACCCCTGTAGACGCGCGTCAACTGATTGTGTTCTTTGGCAGCGAACTACTATGTCCAACCGTCCACCCTGCGTTTCCTCCGCTCTTTCTCTTACACAGCGCACGTAACGAATACCTCGTCAAAGTTACTCAGAAATTGAAGTGAATCCAAACGTCGGAGCCCTCAAAGGGGCGACGTTGGAAGGGAAACTTCATCTGGCGACCTGATTCGACTCGGACGACTTGTGCGGATGACCCAGCAGTGGTTCACGATGCTCTTCAGAGTATTCGCAATCCCTGGGACCGGGAACTTGATACCCAAGAACTTTTGTAGATGCGCGTCAACTGACGGCGGGCAAATCTTTGGAAGCGGACTACTATGTCCACCCTGCGAATTCTCCCCACAATCTTGCTCTATGACTCGTAACTTCTCTTGATTCGAACTCTTGTGGCGTTGTGACAGGTTGATGCGAGGACTGGCACCCAGGATCATATATAACGCTCAAGTTTAGGGTACCTTCAAAGTTCCTGCAAGGAAATGAGTGCGTTGTCGATCTATCTTCACTCCCATGAATGGTGATTACGAACTTGATACCGCAATTGCAAGTTTCTTTTCAGCTGCTCTACCTTTACAAGGCTATACCCGCGTGATCAACAATGTTGATAAACCTCCGAGTTGGGAAGTTCGTTGATGTGTTCTGCTCTTTCAGTCGTCTCTCAATCTGGTGTCTGACATATTGGTGATAGTAACCCTTCCATAAACGTCCAAGCGGCATGATCGTTCTCACTGTGAGAAATGCTGTAGCAGTTGGATAATAAAAACGTTCAGTTCGTCTCTCAAAGCTGTGGGAGGCTCCCCGTGTTTCTTCCAGAACTCACAGAGCACTCTAGTATTCTTTCTCCCTTCAGTTTCTCCTCTACCCAGGCAATGGACAAGGGACGAGATAGCCAGGTTTACTGCCGCACCCTTTACTCTCTTGGTCACGGATGCGCTCTATGGGGCCCAGAACCAAACGACGACTTGCCATCCGAGTATCGTGAGTCGGGAACTAAAGTCGGAGACGTTGGCCTTGTCACCAGCGACGGTCATTTCGACTTCCTCTTCAATGTTTGCCTCCCCGAGGACGATCCTATAAACCGATACAATGGCGTTCCCCCAGGATTCGAGCCGCTCGAGTGGGACATGAAATGCTTGAGAAAGGCGAAGTGGTTTCGTCCACAGAAACCAATCTGTAGCAAGGACTCCCTTCAGTGGAGTTTGGATATCGAGGCTACTGCCTCAGTGTTGTGAGCAATCTCTCTTTCTCCTCAGCGTGCACAGTTAATGATAGGTCTTCCAGTGGTGTTCCGGTTGGAGCGGGAGGTGGTATCGGCGTAGTTTTTATTGGAGAGCAAGGTGCTGCGGTTATGCCCAGAATGGATGGAGCGGATCGTACAGACGCCTCCAACAAGGCTCTCTTCATGGAGTATGCTGCCAGAAACGGAATGTCATGGTACCAGTTTGTGAATGGCACACTGGGTCGGGAAGCGGATAATGGCGAACTTTATCTCATTACAGGCTTCGACAAAACCAATAGCTGGGAGAACGCCGTCGTTACCAATCATTCCACCAGCAAGTCGTGCCAACTGGCGTTTACAACCGGCGGTCTGGGTGCAGAAGGTCGCTTAAGGCTGTCGCATTCGACGAGTCACGAATCTTCGATAATTTCCCGATGCTCCTCGGACGAGGATTTTCACAACCAGTCTCTCTTCATTCGGGGGTTTCGCATTTCGGTTAGGCAAGGCATACGTGCTAAGTTTGGATAGAAAGTCAAGGTCACAAGCACGTACAAATCGCCCCGGGGCGACGTTCTAGATAAAATTCCAGGCGGAACTCCCTTTGGTGGCTCTTCGCTGTCCGCCGATCGGTCCCCTAGCGGTTCCCTGGTCTCGGGCGGCTCATTCGTGTCTAGAACGAGCTCATCCCTGGCAGTGATTCGAGTGATTTGGGTTCAGAAGAATCCGAACTCTCAAGTGGCGACAGTGCTACCAGCGTAGAGGAAGGAGATCTCGTTCCAGACCCGAAGGTTTGCCCCTCTTCCCTGCAGTGAATTTTCTCCCGACATAATGTCCTACAGATCTACCATCCGTTGGTCGCTATAAACGAGTATATACTTCGAACTGTGAGCGTCCTTCAACTTTGCAGAAATACTATCAATCTGACACGATTGCGTAGCAAGTAGATTCTACTGTCGTAGTTACTCATGACGACGACTGGATTCCGTTGCTGAATGGCGGACAAGTATGTGTGATGATTTTCAACCTTTTCATGCTGTCTTACTGATCATATTGCTTTCAGGATGGGGATACGCTACCGGATGATCCTACGCTCATAAACAGATTCCGAGCCAAGATGACTGTGATTCTGAATGCTCATGGTACACTTGATGTTAACGTCAGTAACGCCCTAATCCCATCGTTGAGGGCATGCAACTGTCTTGAAGAACGCGCCACCTATCAGTGGGTCCAACGAACAGGGATACTCAACTCTGGGCCCCTGGGATTCTGACAGCCGGAGGTCTGGGCCAACTGATGGACAGCCACGACCTAGCCTTCCTAGCGTAGACTCGATTCTCAGACATCTCGGACCTTGGCCTAGCCGGCGTGCAGAGCAGTCTAGAGATGAGATGTTGCTATCGATAGACGAGATAGCTGAGGATTAGAAGAGTGAGCTGCGAATAGAGTGGTTTGCCGGAGGCTGGCCGGGAGGGCAAGAGAGGGTGCGGTGGGAACAAATTCCGAACTCCAGACCAGTCTGAACGAAAGAGGAAGAGACGATGCCCTGGTAACAAGAACTTTGTTTCTGTCAAACCTCTAACGTTGTAGGGATGTGGTGGGCGGGCGAATGTTTCGAGACGAGTATATACGAGCATCGAACTTTGAGAGCGGCGAGATGGACGCGGGAGGAAAGAGTAAACAGGTGACCGCGTCCATCTTGCCGCGCCATCCCATCCTCTGATAACTCTTCGCAGGCTCAGATTTATCTCGGAGTAGGAACCGTCCAGAAACGGAACAGTCGGGGCCTTGATACCATTGACATTGTTTCCCTTCGCCGTATGATGTTTATGTTTGCAACCAGGCCTCGTTTAGATTATGAGAGGTTCGTTCGACCAGAGGGATTTCGATGTATTGATGTTCGGAGGCTCGAGGCGACACGTGAGATGATGGATCACGGTAAATGCTCCATTGATCGTGGCAGATCGTGGCCGACGAGCTCAATGTGTTAGCGGACTTCCTTTTCCCAATGAATTGTTGTTTAGTTCGTTGGAATTTGGACGAGATGAGCCCAAACTCAGACTGGCAGTTTCCTGATCTCCCCTACGACCGGCACGTGACACTCAAGGACGGAACCGTAGACACGCGTCAACTGATGGCGTTCTTTGGTTGGCAGCGAACCACCATGTCAACCCTGCGACTTCCCCCAAGGATGCACTCTCCCTTTCTTACAACGTCCTTAATGGATACCTCGTCAAATTTCTCCGGAGGCTGAAGTGGCTTTAGACGTCGAAGGGCGAAAACTAGAGTCCAGCCTGTCGTTCGGCGACCCGCACGGATAACTCAGTGGTTCAAGGTCCTCTTCGGACACCTCCTGGAAGGACTGATTTCTATCTATCTCATTGGGTGTGTATGAGAGCTCAAGTACTCATGTCAAGAGCCCCCTCTAGCTATTCCAAGTTGAAGTTTCCAAGTTGTACTAGCAGGACCAAGAATAACCTCCTTTGAGTCGGGTTCCCACACTGCCACCAATCGGGCACTGTCAATGAACGACGCTCCTCCAATCCGATTACTGGTACTTGCCAAAGTGGTAATAGTGGGTTCGCTACATCATGCTAACGCTAACAGGCATCGCCTTTCCCCACATCCTTGGTCAGGCCTTCTCGGACTATGCCGTGTAATACGCGCCACCTCCTCCTCCACCTTTCATGATGTGACACGTCCGTGACGCTCATTATTATCGTGATACTTCTCTTGAACTCTGCTTTCGAGTTTCCATGGCGTTCTAGCGGATTCACTCAGCGATTGACGTGCACGACCCAGTGGTTCTTGGCAGGCCAAATCTAATGCGCTGATCTCCCATTCCCTGTGAAATGTGGATCCAAGGTTGACGCCGGGACGGCAAGCTCTCATTGGCTACTCACACCATCAGGATAGCCTCTCATGTCCGCATACTGCCTATCGATTCGTCACAGTGGCGATAGCGCGTTTGAAAGTTGCGGGATCAATCAAAGATGGAGTATAAAGACGTCCACCTGGTCACAATGAGCTATAGTGGACTCCCGCGACTTCTCGTCAACCCACCTAATGGACAAAGGACAAGACAGTCAGATTTACTGTCGCACCCTATACTCTCTCGGTCATGGGTGCGCCCTCTGGGGCCCAGAACCAAACGACGACCTGCCATCCGAATATCGTCAGTCGGGGACTGCAGTCGGCGATGTTGGGCTTGTGACCAGCGACGGTCGCTTCGATTTCCTCTTCAACATTTGCCTCCCCGGGGACGATCCCATAAACCAGTATAACGGCGTTCCTCCAGGTTTCGAGCCGCTCGAATGGGACAAAAAATGCTTGAGAAGGGTGAAGTGGTTTCGTCCACAGAAACCAATTTGCAGTAAGGATTCTACCCAGTGGAGCTTGGATATCGAGGCCAATGCCTCAATGTTGTGAGTATTCCTCGAACTTGAGAAGTGTTCGCTCCAGTCATACTCGTTTCAGCGGACTTCCTGTAGGGGCGGGGGGTGGCATCGGGGTTATCTTCAGTCGAGAGCGTGGTGCCGTGGTGATGCCAGGGATGGATGGAGCGGATCGCACGGACGCTTCCAACAAGGCCCTCTTCATCGAATACGCTGCCAGACATGGGATATCATGGTATCAGTTTGTGAACGGAACACTGGGTCGGGAAGCTGATAACGGTGAACTTTATCTCATTACCGGCTTCGACAAGACCAATGTCTGGGAGAACGCCGTCGTCTACAACCACTCTACCACCAAATCGTGCCAATTGGCTTTCACGACTGGCGGTTTGGGCGCTGAAGGTCGCTTGAAGCTATCGAACTCGACAAGCCACGAATCCTCTTTGATTTCCCGATGCTCTTTGGATGAGGATTTTCAAAACCAGTCTCTCTTCATTCGGGGCTTTCGTATTTCAGTCCGTCAGGGCATACGTGCCAAGTTTGGATCGAAAGTCAAGGTCACAAGCATGTACAGATCACCCCAGAGCGAGGTTCTGGATAGAGTTTCGGGCGGTATTCCGTTCAGTGGCTCTCCGAGCTCTCCGAGCTCTTCGCTGTCTCCCGGTTGGTTACCCAGCAGCTCTTCGATGTCTGGCGGTCCGTCAACTGGCACGAGACCCTCCTTCGAGAGTAATGCGGTCTCGGAAGGAACTAGGTTCTCAATTGGCGAAAGCATAGGGGAGGACGATTTTACTCCAGACTCAAAGGTTTGGTTCCCGAGATCCCCTCCAAGAGAGTTCTCACATTCCACTAGATGTATCATCCACTGGTTGCTTTGAATGACCACATACTCCAAACTGTGAGCATCCTTCACCTTCATGGGAATTAGATCCATCTGACATGACCACGCAGCGAGCGGATTCCACTGTTGTGATAACTCACGACGACGATTGGATCTCGCTGCTAGATTCTGAGCTGGTATGACGGTTGATGAGTTGATCATTATGACAGATCAACTGACTGGTACCGCCTTTAGGACGGCGACATGTTACCAGATGATTCTACACTGATAGCAAGATTCAAAGACAAGATGTCTGTAGTTGTTAACGCCGATGGTGTGCATTTGCTGTTGGACATAGCCACTAGAATGGTGCCACTGACCTCACCGTTCAGGTCATGCAACTATAGGCTTCGAAAAGGAGCCGCTTGCCGGGTAAGTGACCAAAACCTGCCTCCTACCCATCCGGACCACCCGTCGGCGAATCGCCTACAAGGGGTTTGATGGCTCAAACCCCATCGCAAAGGGTGGCCGGTTGTGTGGCACAGTTACCGGACATATCTTTACTATTCTATCTCTTTAGCAAAGACGAATATCTCCTGGCACGTGCCAAGCAAAAGGACGCCACCACCGTTCCTTCGCCGAGACAGGTAAGCTCCTCCGCGCGAATAAAGACCTAGGTTTGCTCACTGGATCATTCAGCTGCACACCCCGCACCTCGCCACACCCAGTTCCAAACCCGCGTATAAGATGTCCGCGTCTCCCTCCGACACCAGCAACCGTAGGGTCCGGGCCTGGCTTTATCGGCTCCGGTCTTCTGTGCAACGCGCCAGAGGCAAGATTACCGGATCGTTCAGCCTCAATGCCAAAGTCTCAGACAACGAAGGCGAAGAAATATCCTACAAGGAGGACACTTATGCTAAGATAAAGTTCGACTAACTTCGATTTCACAAACCGTAATGTTGGAGCCCAGCCTTGAATGCGGACAGATTGCTGGAGAGTCTCACCTATTGTCAGAGATTTTTGTGGTTGACTTTCGTGAGACGATTGGAAGAATATGGGGTTGTATCTAGTGTGACTGACAATGAATATTGTTAACTCTTACTGGGTCTGAGCGCTTGACGGTTTTTTGTTTTTTGGTAGTATGTGGCCGAAGGCCCGGTTGGAGGGATTGCCGCAAATGCTGGGTCACCCAGAAACCTTCCATAATGGGTAGAGGAATATCACCTCTGATGAACCAGATCAAGTCCGGAGGAGGAATGCATTTTACGCACGAACGGCCGAGCTTGCCGAACAGTGTGGGACTCTAGCTGGAGTTGTAGCTCAGGTAATACCCACTATAACCCCCTCGCGGATTTAGCGGGGGTTGAACGAACCCAAAGCCTCATGACAGCTGTTTGCGAATCCCTAGAATAATTCGCACGACACCGACCTTTGATGATCTGTTTACAACCAAACAAATGCACATGGCCATATTTCTAGCTCAAGTGAGTACCTACGCACCATATTGGCTTCTCGCACCCAAGTTCATTAGCCCATGACTATTGCATAGCTCCAGAATGCTTTTACAGCCTTTTGGTCGCGGTGGTCGCGGTTGGATGTGTGAGTCAATCTTGAGTCGCGTCAGTCACCACGCGATACCATTCAGTTGGCCACGCGCTTTTATTTGGACCTAAACAGATCAATGAAGGTGGGGTCGTGCGAAATTATTCTAGGGATTCGCAAACAGCTGGATTAGCTCTTAAGAGGCCCACGCCACACAGCTTTACCTGCTGGCAGGGGTAGACCGCTAGACTATTTGTCCCCCTGAGCGCTTGACGGTTTCAATTTGATTCTGAACGTTCATGTTCTCTACGACCGGCTCCCGGCAAATCCAAAACCGGGTTGATCCCGTACCCAACTCAGACCAGCAAGCAGAGGTTCAACGTTCTGTTCTCCGAGCTCATCCCTTCGAAGACGCCGCCTCCAGCACGAGTCCTCTTGAGGATGACTTACATCACTCAGGCTGTGATACAACCACAGGAATCCAGTATCACACGCTCGACGCTACTTTGCTTCGGATTGAACCGCGTAATTGACAGAAACAAATTAGCCAATCCGGCCCAGGGAGCTACGAGTGCTTCATTCCCGTCTTTCTACTCGAAGGCCGATAAGAAGGCGAGGGCGGTTTCTTCACCCGTGCTAACCTGTAACAGAGAACTGATGGCATTGATTAACATCGCGCAGTACCCGAATCAAGCCTTCAAAGTAGCCGTGTTGAACCCCGCTCGAGAACCTACACAAGGCTCACATTAGTCTTGATATCCACTCGCCCTCATCCCGTCAAAAAGGGTTTTCGGATATGAAGCATCTGTTTTCAAGAGACTAGCCTTGGGGGACAGCTTCTTAAGTCCTAGTTTGTAATGTCAACAAACGATTTGTCATTGCGAAATACGAAAAAAAGCTCATCTGAGCATAAAGTTACAAACACTGAACAACAAAAGCATCTCAACATACCGAGGAGGTTGTCCTTCTCCTTAGCCCTTATGGTACCCCGAGCACTGAGGTTGGTCCTGGCCGTGTTTGACGTTCTTTGGCGACGCGTCCTCCGCGTGACCTCACGTGACAGCTCCGACCCCCCCCCCCGATACAGCTTCCGGCCCGGGTCATCATACTTACGATTTAACATTCTCCTCAAACTCGTCCCATTCATGTCTATCACTTCTTATCTTCTCTCTCGTGCGCTGAGAAGCGAACATATTTCGTTTTTTTTTCTTTCGTCCAGCATGCAATAAACACCAATGTTACTATTGCAAAACACGAAACAACGAAGGCTAGCTAGCGCTCATCTGAGCAAAAAGATACAAAACACTACAAAAAAAGTTTCTACATATCTCGGAGAGTAGAGTAAAGAATCCACAAAACCAGATGACAAAAAACAGAAATAAGTGGTGGTGCTACAACGACAGACCAAGAAGAAGTTCATACAAGTAAGTACTGAGTAAGGTTTGGTGGGTAAGGTAAAGCGTGCATAGATATATGACCGAAAATATAAGGTACAATAAACATGAGATGGTGATCATAGTGGGTCGTGGGGCCCATGCGTGTCTGTCTATGGGATGTGTCGGATGAATACCAAAAAGCGAAGGAAGAGGTGATGCGACGACGACGACGAGCAAAGGGTATGCATGAACGTGAACGTTGGAGGGAGGGGTATCAAGAAACAGATCCGTAAGCTTTCGTTCGCTCACATATTCTCGACATCGACGTCCGCAATCCCATACGCCTTCACTATCCTCGCCAACGCAGAAGCCCTCTCCTTCCACATCTCCAACTCGAGCTTCAACTCCTCATTGTCGTTCTCCAACTTGAGAACATGCTCCAGCTTTCTCTTTCGAGACTTCCTCGCAGCGAGGGTGTTCTGTCTCCGCTTGTGCTCGATGGCCTCAGCCTCGGTGGGGTTGGGATGGAGTGGCTCAAGAGGCTCATCGAGCTCGTCTTCGCCAGAGTCGTTCTGGGGTTGGGAAATAGAGTTGAGTCGTTTCCGCTTACGTATGAAAGCGGTAGGAACCTCCTTCTTGCTAGTCGCAGAGGGCGTTATGTACCGCCTCGTCTGCGTAGGTGCGTCGTAAGGAATGAGTGACTGTGGAGTAAGATTCCGACGAGTACCCGTCGGTACAATGGACGATGCACGTCGATTGGCGTTAGCCTTCGCAGTCGTCATGGTGCTCGCGAAAGGGGCTCGGAGCGAGATGGGTGGAGGGAATGACGACAACGGCTTGGTATCGGGTGTCATCATTTCTTGTTTGACAGCATTCTCCTCCTTTCCCTTGTGAACGATGTCTATCTCCTCTATCTGGTCGTACATCTCGACGGCAGCGTCATTGAACAACGCACTTTGGGGGTTGGTCGTAGAGTACAGGTCCATTGACGTGTCGTCGATTGCCTCCATGACTGGAGTGTTGAGATCGGCGCTGAGTGGCGAGTCATCGACAGGGCCAGTATTGTACTGGAACTCATCGTGGTACTCGTCCTCGAATGACAGAAGCGGCGTGTCCATGAGGGGCGATGTGGTGTCGGCGAACGTAAGGTAGGGAGAGGTATCGGAAAGGTATGGAGAAGTGGCAAATTCGTCCGCATAGGGAGAATATGGTGACGCCACTGCATCAGATAGCATCGGAGAGGTGCCGAAGTCATCGCCATAGCCATTTTCGTACGGGCTGGTCAGATACTGTGTCTGTGTGATCTGAGGTAACGGCTGCTGTTGCGGAGGCGACAACTGCTGCTGCGCCTGGTACGAGGGAGATATCGGCAGTGCAGATGAGGATACTGGTTGTGCGGGCTTCGAGGCTGCCGGAGGTGAAGGTGTCGAGGAACGAAGACGACGATGGTGCGAGACGAGATCAGCCATCGTCTTGGGATGTAGGTGCTTCAAAGAGGACATACCCTGGCCCAGCATGGACTTGACGGCGCTCTCCACCGCTTCCTTTTCAGCCTCAGTGCTCTGCTCCGTCTGCGTCTCTGGCTTGTTGGAAAGCATAGCCAGATAATCTTGCAAGAGGTTTGCTTGGAACAGTTGCTGCACGGTCGAAGCCGAAGGAAGCGATGAAGTTGACAATTTGGTGGGTGGCGTTGGTAAGACGCTTGGAATGCGATAATGGTCGGCCATGTGCTGTAATAGTGGAGCATGAGCTCCGCCCTGCACGCCGCCTACGTTGTGTGATGTTGATCCATAACGGGGAGCTATCGACGACTCTGAACCGCGAATCTGTGGGTTCGTTGTGCTTGGAGGCGTTGTGGATGAAATTGTGGGTTGAGAAATGGTGGGTTCTTTGTTATATGTCGTCGAAGGTATTGTGGGCCTATCAAGTCTGTTCAACGCTGTCAGCGGTGCCCAGGCAGACGACATATGGGGTGAATATGGATTCGACCCTGCCATTTCGCTAGATTGTGTAGTATTTCTTGTCGGCTTTGCGCCAGTAGAATTCATTCAGAGTTGGTCTTTTTGACCAAAGTACTGCGAAAGGTGGGATTCGTGCAAATCGAGCAAGTGTAGCTCGAAAAACGGTGGAAACGGGGGTAAAACTCACAAAACTAGTGGATACGTGGTTTTAGCTGTCGTGGTTGGGGTAAAAGTTAGAAACAAAAAGGAACAGCCGCAGTTTGGCCTTTTATATACGAGCCTGAGGGAAAAATTTGGCGCTCATCACGAGAGATGCCGGCATGCTGTGCAGACGCGTCACGCATCTCCCCCAACGCGGCACGCGCGCGACGCGGTAACGGTTATCCAACCCCAAAACCAGCCTCTCCATCGCTGAAAGCTGTTAGTCATTCAGCCTTTTCTTCCGAGCTCTGAATTCTCTTCATGATTCATGAATCAGCTTCTTGACATCGGTCTACCGGAGGTTTCCCTTGGGATGAATAAGGCCCTCCTGTCCCTGAATAAGCCTGGTGAGTCATCTGCGGCCCTACGCGGTTCCGTGCCGAACTCTTTTCCCACGCCCCTTCTAGAGAGTTCTATACGCATCTAGCAAGAAAGAAAACAGGAGGAAACAGGCTGGAGCTAGATGAACCTCGAGGTTTCCCGTCTCATTTCCCATACAAGCATGGTACGATATTCATCCATCATACAGTTTCGGTAGATTGGCAGTGCAGCCATTTTGACGGGCGCGTTTTGGGCGCTACATACTAAAATGAAGTTCATTGTAGTGTCGGATCCGGAGGCGCTAAATGCAAAAATCGGAGGCGAAGTCCAGCTCACACCTACTCAAGTCCAACCTGGCTTCAGAGCCAGTCCCCAAATCGCAAAGCGTTATACTCGGCTTGACGTTAAGCTAACTGGCCCCCGAGTCCTTCGGCCCCCACTGGAAACACGTTAATTTACGACGAACGAGTAGTATAACATTCCTTTTCTTCTGTAATTCCCTGGGCATGTGTTACTGTACAGCAAATTCAACCAAAAAGAAGCAATCATAGATACAAACGTGTAAACGCACCCTCGTCTAACAGCAAATTCAACCTAAAGACGAAAGGCACCCTGAATGATACAGAGTCCAGACCATTCAACACGCTCCACATCCCTCATTCCACGCCTTACCCTGCCGTTTCCGCTTCCTAAACATAACACCCTCGTCTTCAAACTCCCCCCCAAACTCCACAGCCTTGGGCTCGTCAAGCTTCAAGTCGTAATACATGAACGTGTGGGACACGAGGACCTTGACCTCGTCGAGTGCAAAGAATCGTCTCGGACTAGGTAGATCTCCGAAATCAAAAACAGTGGGCTGTGAGGCTAAGAACGAGTCAGAAGCCGCCCCAAGCATGTTTTCCCAACTCCGGGCGCTACCGAGTTGGGGGTCTGGGAAGTGGCCATTTGGCGGAACTCGAAACCCTCTGTGACTCTTTAAAGAAAACCATCATCCAGCATCCGCATCTTGCTCATCACCGCTTTCGACCCATACGTCTTTCTCGATACAAGCTGCGATTTCGATGAAGGGGCTCGATGTACTCGGGATGTGACACGAAGTTGGTCAATCCGTGGGTGAAGGCCTTCAAGGAAGGTCAGATCATCAGACTCATATGCACCTCACAGGCCACCATCGAGAGCTTGTTACTCACCTGATTTTACGAAGCTACGAATAACACCGTCAAGAACAGGCTCAAAAGGAATGGAAACTCAAACTCACATTCGTATGAATCGACACAAAAACTCATAGCCAACAACCTCAATCCCAAATCTTCGAGCCTCAGGCGTGAGCCACCTATGTAAATCATCTTTAGACATTAAATGGATCCATGTTAACATATCGTCTTCGAGCTCTCCTTGATTCAATCAACGAAAGCCGGGAGAGAACGACGCACGTCCTCCGCCCCCGGCCTGCTCTAAATTCCTCCACCCGCTCACGAATGGGGGGAGGGACGAAGCCCCTAAAAAAGTACCTACCGAATTTCAATCAATTACCATATGCGCCTCGCAGAAGCACTGACACTGACATAGCCGTACTTCTTGTTGCGATGCCAACGAGACGGAAGCCTCAACGTCCTATATACTAATTTCCGATGAATTATGTGTTACTTCGGGGGCTCGGTGTTCGAAAAACTTCCGCTCCCTTGGCATGCGCTTCTTCCGTCGAACGATTGCTGGTCACCGGGTTGAGCTTTAGTGGAAAAAACCCTCCTCAGACAGGTCGGTACGCACACTCTGTGGATGTTAGAAACGAGGTAACGACCTTCTTGCTTTTTGTAGTAGAAATCATTGAGCGATCGACGGTACATTCATCTAGTAACTACCGTGCAATGGGACAGAACGACGACCCTTAGCCTCGTCCGACACAAACGTTGTCATCAAACAGCTGTATCTCCGTTACAATTGGTCGATCGCGAGAGTCGGTGTCGGCGCTGGATTACGATAGTCCATGTGATACTATGGGGAAATTGGGCTGGGCACGCGAGTCTAACAGTTCGCTTCATCCTATGAAGCGCTCCCTATTTACTGGCGGATCAGAGCAACAGGATCGAGTCTCCCTTCTTATCAATGACAAGATGCTCCCTTTGCTTTGGCTAATACATCCTATTCGTTTTTCCCAGATTTATATGTAGCGTGTCGGTGACGCTTCCCAGTTTGCCTTCCTTCGTTTCCCCCCTCGTTTGTGAGGCCTGCCCTCGTAGATCAAAAAGCAAAGAACAGTATGGCACCACCTAGTCCCGCAGTGTCCGCGTAGGTGTCTATTTCAGTGACGCTCGAGGAACTTTGAATATTGACTTGAATCGCTTTCGTTTAGACAAGGGCCCATGTTCATTGGATTCGTGTTCAACTTGTTCCTCCTCGGTGTGATCACTTTACAGTGTTATATCTATGTTACCACCTACAAACGGTGTGTTTTTGCTGCCTCTTTACCGCGTGCTTGAAGTCTTGACACTTTCCTATCGTCTACTTAGGGACAAACTATACATGAAATGCTACGTCCGTCCAAGTCCTCATCATAATCTTCCGGAACACGTTGACTGACATATGTTATGCATAACAGGTCGGCGTTCTATACCTCATCAACGTCTTCCAAACGGTTCTTCTTTTATTGTACCTCTACAGAACTTTGGTCGTCAACTTTGGTGCGTGCCGCGTTGAGTCTAGAAGATCTCAGAGTTGCCCTTCTGACTTCACGATCTGCAACCCAGGGGACGTCAGAAACTTGATACAAACCGACTGGGGTAAGCCGTTCGTCTCAGTTTCTCTCTTTAGGACTGACGATGAGCTTCCCCATCCAACCATAGTCATCACAACGAACCCCATGCTCACCGTGAGTCGTCATGTGCTCCCTGTACAATGTGTAGCGTTTCCCTGACCTCTGATCTTGGACAGGGGCTAATCGCCACAAAAGTGCAGCTATTTTTCGTCTGGCGTATCAAAGTTTTGACGCAGAGCAAATGGCTCGCACTCTTCGTCCTCGCACTCAGTCTGACCGGGTTGGTCGGTGCGGTGATGTCGACGGCTCTTACGGTCAATACTGGTGTCACCTTTCCCGAGTTACAGAACTTTCAGGTCCGTCTCGCTTGTTCGTTTTCTGTTTCTGGGCACCGGAGGGTGTTGTTCAACATGGAACCATATGTCATCTGGAATAGGCCGTCGTTCTCGTGTGGCTTATAGGACAGACCCTCGCGGACGTGGCGATCACCACGATATTGGTGGCCTATCTGTAAGTGCTTGAACTCGGCGCTACAACATGTACTGATTGTAACCCTTCCAGTGTAAGCATCTTTCTTTCTAGGTATTATGTATACGGAAAGTAACGGTCAACATGACTTTAGAAAAGGCACAAGACTGGTTGGGAAGAGGCAGATATGCTCGTCGACGGTCTCATCCGCTGTGAGCTTTTCTCATGACCCCGTTCCCTTTCTCCGATCATGATGACTGAGCTCAAGTCCCATATTGCTTTAGGTACCATTCAAACCGGGGCGTTAACATCTCTTTGCGCGATCATCGATCTTCTACTGTTCCTCTTTATTGTGAGTGGGACTTGTATCATAGACGACCCGAGGGAGGGGTTGACATGCGTTGACGCTTGCCTTAGCCCACTGCTATCCATCTGTGTTTCAACTTTATGCTGGCCAAGTTGTACACCAACGCACTTTTAAGCACTTTCAATTCACGTCAAGGATGGGGATACAATACCAATAGGAGCTCCAATCTCAGGGATGAGGGTAGCTATTGGCTTTGAGCTGGAGGGCCTGGGAAGGTTTCGATTGGTTCAGGTTTTTAACATCTTATGATTTTGAGCCTCATATCCTATCTCTTGTATGTCTATTGCGCGTTGGTCGGGCATTTGTCTTGCGCATCAAAAACTCCGCAGAATGGGAGATGCTCAGTCGGGGAAGGACATCCACACTCGTTTACACCTACTTGCTTGAACTTCGTTTGTTTATCACTCCTGGACGAGAACCTGTGGTATGTTTATTGTACGTATACTTCGAGAACCATCAGTACTGGAAATAGCGTATTCTGGATTCGATCTACTCTTGATTTCTAGTCTCCACCACTTGACTCCTGAACGACTCTCGTTCTATGCTTCATGAACTCCCATACTGGCATGTACGAGGAGAAGAGCCTGTCGTTTCCGTCAGTCGGAATTGCAGACAACTATCAAGTGGCTTGAATTTCGTGAAGAAAGCACCAACGCACCAAGTTAACCCGATGATCTACATACTTCTTCAATCTCTTGAACACCAACCCAGCTAGCACAACAATCAACGACACAAATGCGACGAGGTACGAGTTCAACATTCCTGGTATGACACCGAAAAGGTGTGTTCGTTCGCTGGCAGGACATCATGTTTTCATCGCCATGTCGGAAATGACCTAGACGGACTCGACGCGCCTAAACCTATTTCCCCGCCGCCCGTCAACGATGTCTTACGCGCTCAATTAATTCGTCAGAGTCAGCTCTAGGGCGGTTGTGTCTTCGAATAGAAAATAGAGATTGAATTCAACCAAAAATGAAAGTTACTATACATAGTGATACGGAGTCCCGAAGACCAGTCAAGACACTCCAACTTGCAGCATCCCTCCGTCATAATTTTACGCCTTCCCTTGCCGTTTCCTAAACATGACCCTCGTCTTCGAATTTGAATAAATCCTGCCACTAAACTCCTCTGTCTTCGGTGCGACCTCGGACTCATCAAGCTTTAAGTCGTAATACATCAACGTATGGGACACGAGGGCCTTGATCTCGTTGACTGCGAAGAATCGTCCCGGGCTAGGTCAATCGAAATCAAATGGCCTGTCACTGTGAGACTCAAAACAAGCTCGAGTCAGGACCCACCAAGCATGCTTCCCGATCCCGAACGCTATGAAATTTGTCTGGAGAGTGATCATCTGGTGTTTTAAACTCTCCCCCTCTTCCTCGCGTTGTTTGTACGAACGAAAGCCATCGAATTCGTACGGGTTAGAGTATTGATCCTGTTGGCGTCGGGGTCAGTCCAGAGCTTATGGAAAATTCACGGGCAACGGATACCTCGTCAAAATGCAACCCAGAAATTGATATCGCCATCATCGTCCCGGCGGGTATAACCGTCCCATTCGAGAACACAAAGTCCCTCAGAGCGAGTCGTCTGACGTTGACTTCATGTGGTCGTCAGAACGAGAAAGATCAAGGTAAAATAAATAATAACAATACGTACCTGCAGCGGAACTCGAAACCCTCTGCGACTCTTTCAAGAAGCTATCCAGCATCCGCATCTTCTCCATCGCCGCCTTTGACCAACCATCCTTCTCGATACAAGCCTCAATCTCTCGGCGAAGAGGTTCGATATACTCAGGATGTATTGCAAGGTTGATCAAAGCATGGGTGAATAACTTCAAGGAACGACCATCAGACTCGGGACTCGGGAGGTAACTATCCCACCATCGAAAGCTCGTACCTGACTCTACGAAGCCACGAATAAGTTTCACTGTAAAAAATCCAAAAGTAAACTCACAGTCGAATGAATCGATGAAAAATTCATAGCCAACAACCTCGATCCCAATTCCTCAGGCGTGAGCCACCGATCCAATTCGT
>JANHQD010000203.1:0-12993 GCA_024721195.1 Marasmius sp. AFHP31
GTCTTCTGCAGGTCATGGATGGGTGGGCAGGAGGTCCGGGGCAGCTCCCTCGGCCACTTCAAAACTCAGCCGTTTCTGAGCGCTTGGATATCACTTCGACGACCAGAGTTGAATGGAAAGAGATTGAAGATGTCGAATATGCGATTGCTCACTACTACGTATCGGTATTTCGTTCTATCTTCCAGCGCACCCCTCTTCTCCCCCATTCACTGTAATCACGCTTTCAAGGACTCCTACGAGGCATTTACATATCTCAAACTATTTTTCTTGTAATGTATAGTTACTAAATATACATTGTTGTACCTACAGACGATGCTCAAACTTCTCTTCAACTTCCCAGCTTGCGATAGATTTTCCGTGTTGGAAGCGCGCTTATGATGCCTTACAGGCGCTTGCGAGGCATGGCGTAATTTCATCAACGATATCGGCACGCCTATTATGGAACCTTACGGACAGTTTCGGGCCTTGTAACCGGTCGTAAGGGTCGCCGGTATTACAAGCCGGCAATTATTTCTCCGACATATTAACACCTACAGAACGATCTCAACTCGAACTTTTCCCTACCCTTCATCCATGATTACCTTCAACTTCCCGAACTATTCCCTTGTTCAAAGTGTGCGAATCAACTCTTTTTCTCCGGTCTTGCCACGCCTCGCGTCGTCACCACGTGCTGTGAGCTCGCAGCATTGTTCAGCGGCATTCATGCCACTGTCATTACCTTGGTCCGCTGCCTCTTCCCCGTTGACCACCATTATTACTTCAATCATCCAGCCGTACTCCCTCTCGAGCTTCCTAATTTTTTGCTCGTTTTTCAGTCACCTATACCGACATCTACGACAGAGAGAAACCGCGGCTAGGATCATCCCTCACATACGCCATGGCAAGACCGTTCGGACCAGAGACGTTGTTCAACAAAGCAGAATTGGGCATCGTATCCCAAGAATCTCTCAAATAGTACGCGTTTTTACTCTCAAAAATTTTCTTTTTGCTTGAGGACCCGTCCTGATTCACAGTCAGAAGATAGCGGACTGTCTCTGCGCGTCGAATACCGAACGGAGCGGCGTTGCTAGACAAGAACGATGTTGGCATATTCGTTACTGCCTCCCTTCCTATACCGAGTTATGAAGGGTCAATTGAATGTTTAGACGAGGAAAACCGTAGGGGTCTTTGAATCTATTATTCCCGCTCGTTCTTTGTCCTGACTTTTGTCTAGCAGAGGCTACTCTACGGAGACAATACGAACCAAGGCCTTTGCTGACGATGGACCTCTTATGGAGCAATTCTTCTATAACAATGATACTCCACCCTACATGCGAGTCATGCAAACCTATGTCCGGATGCACGTCGAGTACAAGAAGTACGCTGCAGCCGTGTACGTTGCTATCATCACAGCCTATTTCTCTTTCTCGCATCATAGTTCTAGGGACGCCGTCGTCGACAACATCCGCCTCAGTCGTAGTGACCCTATGGAACAGTGCACATGGCTTGATTCGCTGCTTTGCTTCACCAAACGATACGCCGACGCTCTTCACTTCGCCCAAACATTCATGAACGTACCAACATGTACAGGCCGGCTACCTTATGAAGACCTCCCACCTGGTGGTGGAACCAAGTTGTTCCCGCCTCGAAATGTCCTTTATACTGCGGAGGAACAATCGAAGCTGGAGGAACACGAGACAACGATCTTTTACGGCAGTCTTGGCTAGGTTCACGTTGTGAGTCGATGGCTCACATGCAAAAACCTTCTCGCGACTATCAGCCCGGGCGAATCCGAAGGTGTTGGTAAAGATTCTGGGGAGGATAAAGAAGCCAGGTGAGTGTTCTGTCGTCCACGACTTTTCCCGGTTCCTCACGGATTATCATCCCTAGAAGATATTACCTAGGGCCCCCGAGGGATCAGCAGCTTCCCATGCGCACAGGACTACCTTTGGCTCTCTCAGGAGCTTTGGATAGAAGATGATGTCTGGATGTAGATTAGTGAGAACTCGAATGCAATGAGGAGTGTCTTGATGGAACGCGGAAGCCAATACTGCACGAAGGGAGAAACTACGGCGGCTCAATTTCAGCGTTGCTCGGGGTGTAAGCAGGTTCGTCGTTTGACATTTGTGGGTCTGTCAAATTCCGTGCTAACATTTGAATCTTGGGTCTCCTACCGTGGTCGTAAAAGCTCATAAGCCGGTGGGTGTTCTCATCTCATTCGCCGTTCGGCTTAACCCTGACGAATACCTACTCAGATTGCACCTATGTTCAGTCTATGAGGCTCGCTAAACGTGCTTTTGCTGCTGGAAAGCCCGTCCCCACCGAGGTGGACATGCCGATCATCTTCAGTGATATCTCCACGCTCGGTATATACTCGCAGGAGATCCCGAAGGCGACCGAGAAGAGGAACAAAAAGAATAACAAGAAGGCTGGAGGCGGCGGGAGTAATAAGGGTGGAGCTGGACGAATGAGGCTGAAGACGGGAGTGGAGATGAAGGAATGAGCAAACGAGGCGCCCGCGCTAACACGGGGTCCCACGACCGATGTATTCGCGATCACAATATCTCCTTCTCTGTAATACTCAAACTCGTAACGCTGTTGTTCTTTCCCTGGTGCGCATATAGCTTATAGATCGATTAATCATTATGATTTTAGAGGCAGTACCACGGCCCTCAAATAAACTCGGAAGGGTTTATGCACTTTCAATCGCCTACTCCCTTCTACGTAGGCGCCAATAAGCTCCGATAACCAGCCTGTTCCTGCGTATGAGAGCGTTCGATCGGTTCTGTTCGATCTTGTGACAGAGGAGAATCTCGGCAGGATGGTTTGATGATCCATGAGACTTCTAGAGAACGTACGCTACACGTTGGCACGAACAGCAGGCAAACAGCCCATCATGGTTGTAAAGGAAAGATTGCCGCCGTAGGAACTGCGATGATAGTGTGGAAGGCAATGCCATCAGGCAGACTAGTTCCATTTCCATTTTTATAGAACCCTAGTCGAATCCTAGACGAAGCTCATTTCGTCGTACCAGCATTATCAAGGCGATCTGGACGATTTTCTGTACTGGCATCCATTGCTTGGACTGGAAATCCAGCGCTCGGCAACCACCGAGGCGCTAGAAATTAGATATCGCGTCATCATCTAATTCATCCAAGTTGTAACGCTCCCATCCATCCGCTTACCCGTGCGAGGTATCCCGTTCTATAGAGCCTTTCGACGTCCAATGACCAATTTTGGCCCAATCCCGAGCCTAGTCTGGTCTTCCATTCATCATTTTGCTGTAGGCATTAGGTTTTAATATAGTCGATGTGGGCGCCTACCCCGTCAGAAGATCTATCATGTGGCCCAATTCTCGACCCCATAAAGAGTTCGTGGATTCCGCGAGGCCGGAGGTACCATCACCCTCAAGTAAACTCTCATCATCGAGCTGGCAGGGACGTCTTCCGGGCGATTTCTTGGAGAAGAGGGCCTCGGTTTCTTTTCTTGTGGTCGAATGAACGTACAATCGTTGCTCAATCCTGGAAGTTATGCTACACAGAAGACTATGGATTTATCGATACCGGGTCCTCGAAAATTACAACGAAAAACAGGGAACTTTGGGAAGCTAAGCCTCTTGCCAACGATGCCATTGGACATCTTATTCGTAGTGCGTCTGTACGGTTCCCTGATATCGGCAAACCACTCACTATTCTCGGAAGATCTGTAGCCATCTCCCGCCCAAAGCATTGCTGGCGTTGACAAGAACGAATCACATGTTCCGCACGACATTCCTTTCGAGAAGCTCGACCACGATTTGGCTTACCATGCGTAGGAATGAGAACATACTCCCACCCTTAGTTGGGGTTTCGGAACCAGAGTGGGCGAGGTTGCTATTCGGAGGTACATGTTGTCAGGTAAGCAGCTTCAAGGGCCCGATGTGCTCGTGGGCTGACTCATAAAACAACCTAGATGTGCGGCGTACGAGGCGTAAACCGCATCGACTTCATTCTACGAAAACGAATCTGCTACAAGTGCGTTCGGAACAAGTAAGTCTTCACGACTCTCGTTGAATTCAGAGATTGCACGGTTCAACAGTGGCATACTCAAAGACCGATTCCATCTCGACTATTTGAACGAGTCGCTCCTAGCCTTGGAACTCGTGCTCCCCTCACGAGGTGGGCTCCTCGGAAACCGAGCGAACGTTTTATCTGACACTTCATTTCGGTAACGATAGGGCGCAGCGGTCGACGTCCGCCGATGTATTACAACAAGGACGAAATCAATACCGTCCTTTCCGAGTTGCGTCAACGTCGTGGAACAGATCAAGAAGACGAGTATATTCAACAGCGAAAGCTCTACCTCAGGCAGTTCTCAGAGGTGATTGCTGTTTGCGTTCAAAGCATCACACCAAAGTGACCACGATTTGGACAGGAGGCCAAACGTTTGGATGAGTGGGTGGCAGGGGATTTTGCTCGGCAGAAGAGGGAGGCGAGAAAACAAGCGCAGATTGCCCGAGACAGCCGATATGAAGAGTACGTTTGTCTTCTGTTTTACTTTGTTTCAGTATGTTCTCACCGTAAACTTCAGAATAAAGGCCAGGCTGATTTCGCTAGGGTGCGACCAAGGGAATCTGTACTTCATTCGGTGGTTACCGGGGGTTAGGAGTACAACACAGTTGACTGAAAGCGGTAAGCTGGCCTCCCAAACACTTCCATACGAGATACTCACCAGAATCATACTAGCCTGGAAAACACTGGAGCCACGTTTATTAAGGGAGATTCATAGAAGATATCCACCGAGGGACGACAGCAATATGGTAAGCGCGCAATTATTGTGGCCTTTCTATGTATTTGTAACCTTTTGCATCATGTTCCCAGCCAAGCTCGCCTGAGCCCACCCACCTCCCCCTGGACTCCGAAATGGAACAGCCCTCCGTTTCAGTGCCCGCGATAGTAAGGCTAAGGAGTCCAAGCATTCTTGCTGTCATTAATATGCCCTGATCTACCCAAACAGCACGACTCATCCACGTCGGCCTGGGGCCCACACGACACGACTCCCCAGATCGATGCTTTCTCCATCGACGGCTTATACGACAGGCTGATGACCCAGCTACATGGACATAATGATTCACCTTCAGTCGAGAGCAATTATATATACGAAGGAGGTGATTTCGGCCGGTGGTTCGATGACGTTTACAGAGCAAGTACAAGAATTCCTGAGCCCGTTCAAGATACCTTTGAGAGAGATTTCGGTCAATGGTTTTATGATAACGACAATGACTCCAATACTATGGCATCCGGCAGTGGTACGTTCTAGGAGTTTCCGCCTCTCGAGTGGCCACGCAGGAAGGACAACCGTAACCGTTAATCAGTTCTGTATCAACACCGACTTTGCCCTTGTGCATCACATACTTACGATTATGTACGAGTACTGTATAATACTTTCGCAGCAATGTAACCCCTATAAATCTCTGGGCTATAATATCATCGGCACGACTTGATCAATCGAAGTCGTTGCGAGGAGCTAGGGGTAAGAGGTAAGAGGTAAGAGGTAAACCTACGGTGGTCTCATTTGGGAAAGTAGAGGTTACAGTACGACTTGCCCAAACGCCGAAAGGTCCCATTCCGATTGATCGATTACAGTTCAAACCCCTAAAGCAAACGGCTGTAATGAATGCAGCCAAGCCAGGAGCCTTGTTGGAGGTAATCGAATGTGAATGTGAGGGAATTGATTTATCGGTTGGACAGGAGCGTACTCCCCAGCATCCGCACGCCGGTACCTCTCGTCCCGATACCTGCGGGCGTCGTGTACCTCATTCATCCCCAAAGAAGTGCGGACGTCGACCTCTCTTAGCATCATATTTGATGATGTTAGGAGGATTTGCGCATGAAGAAGCCCGAGAAAGAGGATCAGTATTACGAAGATGGGGACCAGCCGGTCACAGATTCCTGGAATTTGGGATTTGATGCTCCGATCTATGACGAGAGTATTAGTCGTCCAAAGGGTAGCATACCATTCGTATCTCGAGGCGTCAGCGAATACTAGGAGGCTGTAATTATCCGCTCTGGTGATGTAGAGACGAGAATGGACACTTCTCGAATCTGAGCGAGATCTCAGAATGTAGCTTTGAAAGGTAAGGCTTAAAGATGAGAGATCATGTTTTCTGAGCGTACATTCGTAAACCAGAGCCTGCATCAATGTCGGGAGGCCTTCTGGCGGAGCGAGCTGGTGTTGATCTCGTCGATACCTGCCGTGATCAATCTACGAGTCAGTGAATTACGGGGCATGCTGTCTCCAAAACAACTACGCGCTGTGTGCTTTATTGCTATCCGACGGCGACAATACAGTTCACTCTATGGAAACAACCGCAAGCTTCCAAACCAGATAAATTAGATCTGCGACCGGTGTCCCGTAGTCTTTCATGCTGCTACCCCCGCGGCTTAGGTCCGCGTTGCACGAGCGAGGTTAGGTCGAGAGTGGCCTTGTCGTTGCGGCTACACAGCCATTGCAGCCCATGGACAACGTTGTTTGTCCCATGAAGCCTCCATGGAAGTGGCTCTGACATCAAATTTGCGAGATACCCGAAGGAAATAAGATTTGATTTCGGTGGTTGACCTCCCGGAAAGCCGTGCGCGTTCCCAGAGCTGCGGCGATCTTGTTTTGATCTTGGTTTGTCTTTATAGATTCCGACGAGGTAGGAGAAAAGAATAATCGGGTTTATCCACAAGTGACTATAAATAACTCTAAAAGCCAAACTACCGGACTGTCACAACGACCAGATGTAGATGAATGTTATCCATCTCCAAATTCCAAGTAAAGTACGCAGTCAAAATGAAAACGTCTTTCTGAACGGTAATACCTCTGTTATATCTTTGGCTCAAGTTCTGTAGCTTCCGTCGTCGTTACTAGCGATATTACTTGCGAGGAAGGAACAGAATCGTTGTCTTGTACCTGAAAGGAATCTTACTCGGTCACGGTCGTGGCCAAACTTAGTTGCCGAACGGAAAGCCGATACCGGCACGTTCCCGCACATATGCAGATTGAACGCAAGGTCTGCAGATACCAAGTATCTCAGGACCGTAAGGGTCCCTGGACATTCATTCTAACACGCGTCGGAGAGAACAGAGAGAGAGAGAGAGGAATCAGGATCAGTCGAGTCCTGGGAACGAGGAAATAATTTTCCCCCCCAAGGAACGTAGGAGACGCATGGCAGATTGACGTTTTAGGCACTTCAGCTGCGCTAAAAAATCAGAGACCGGAATAAAGGATGATAAATGCCATTCATTCAGGTAAAAGATAAGTACGGATGGAAGTCCCGTAATGTTCGGCGGTTTCCAGGAACGGCAAAGTCGGCCTCGTGCATGCGTTAACGCCGTCAATTAAGCTGGAATCCACTTGGGCCGAAACAGCAGGTCTGATGCCCGCCAGTAGATACATAGACGTTACATGGACACGATTCTAAAGAAATTCTTGAGGCCGTCGGGAGTAGAACGAGGCAGATTCATTGAAAGCTCGGAGCGCCAGGCTCCACCAAATGAACTGTACAATCCATCAGGGCTTAGGCCTGGTGGATCCTCCGATCGTGTCTGTTAAGATCGGATCGCGAGTTGAAAGCTCGCTCACAGTGGTTGCACACGAAAGGCCTGCTGTTCGTGTGGGACCTAATGTGATCTGGAAGCAATGATTGAGCGAGTGAAAACAGGCCTTCGACTAGACCAAAGCTCACATTCAAAGTTATGCCTCTGCGTGAACCCTCTTGACATACACCCGGGGACGTTGCAAAAATATAGTGGTCTAGTTGTACGATTCCTCACCGCCACCTCAGTAGTAGCTGCAGAGCCTACTTGTCGGAGCTGATTGACGTCTCCGAGCTGTGTGTCGCGGGAGGGAAGGACGATATCGGGGTTTGAGTTGGTATTCACGGGAATTATGGCTGGGGGTGGCAGTTCGACCAGGTGGTTATGATTAGAGTCATATCCATAGCTGTCGTAGCGATCGAGCGTTTGAACCGAAGTATAGCTGGGGTCCTCGTTGACATTGTAATTGAGCTGTGGCTGGTGAAAACTGCGGGAACCCTCCCACTGTAGGTTTGTGTTTTCGGAAAAGGACTGCGGAGGGATGTGGTTGACTCGGTTCCTATTTTAAGGCGACAGAAAGGAGATGTAGTTTGACCAGAGTGGACTCGGGAAAAAGACCTCGTACCCCGGAAAGTGAGTCATGAGCTCAGATGAGGCTTGAGACGGTGGTGAATTCGTATTCTGATTGATAAAGGCGTGAGGGTGAGCTTGCGTCGTATCATAACCTGGTAGGTGGGCTCCGTAAACTGGGCCTTTTTGTTAGCTCGAAATCGATCCGTATCCGAACAGAAGGACCCACTATGAGGACCAGTAATCAAGCTGGAGGTTCTGGAGGTTTCGAAACCATTCCTACTAGAGTCAAGTGAGAACCGGATTTTCAGAAATGTAGAGTCATGGCTAACGGGTTATTAACACGGACTAGGGCTTATCGTCAGTTGATTGTGACCTCACACAAAAAAGCGAACTAACCTCGGAGATGAGTGTTCGAGACCGAGAATCGGGGCTCTTCTCGCATTCGACGATCTTGCCTACAGTCAGGTAAGAATTCTCCGCGACACGAAATACAAGATAAAACTAGCCTTGGGGTACTGAAGTATATGCTGGTCTGCCCTTGAAATTGGTGATCACAACCAAAGATGAAGATCCACAGCCAGATATATATATATATCATCCCACCAACCAAGACGTTCCGCCGACCCTTGGCAGAGCACGCACGGTCTGTTTCCAAAGTGTAGATTAGCAATGGCTAGGGACTGACAGATTATGATAATGGTCATTAGTCGTCAAGTGTGGCAAGAACATCCTCACGGACGTAATTAGATATGTGGGGTCTCCGTTTGAGTTTTCTTGCTGCCGCGTAGAAATGATCCGTATTATTGATTGGCGTTTTTTAGTCGGCCCCTTGAATAGTGGCCCATTCCGGTTGAGTTGGGTACTTCCCCTCCGACAACAGGCCAGAACTTCCGTCTTTGCGCCTTCTAGATGGCTGGGACGGCTTCATGTCTCGCGGATCACGCCGCCAAAGGCTCAAGGTCGTACGAATCTAGTGGCGGGAACTGTAATATATTATAAGAACCCTCCAAACAGGGCTCTTGAAATGTTTTGGACGTCACCGACCGGATCCTATTCGCCTGGGACCCTTTTACCAGGATGGGTTTGCTCAAAAGCCCCGAGCCTCGAGGTGGTGGCGCATCAAAATTATCGGGACGCCAGTGCATTCGACTCGCATCATCAAGCCACAAGCGCTGGAGCTGCAAACTCTCTCTCTGTTGCTTACCGAAAAGGGGAGGCCGTGTAAAGGGTCTAGGCCTGCCATCTAATCGGATTTAACCCTCCTAAACAGCGAGATCGAGATTGACTTGATGATATCATCGTAAAGAAGGCACAAGCATTCACAATCGGAGACTTCGAGTGGATGAGCATGTTGCACACTTACCGTCTGGTCCCTGGGGGCCGAGATTAGGATAATGTGAAGAGCGGTACACTCGTACCTAGAAGCAGTGACGGTAAGTGCGCTTTCACAATGTACTAAGGCAATTAAGGCGATGAGTCCCAGAGTGAGAATGAGACAGTTCGGTTGCAATGAGGAGATCAAATGAGGAAAATTCTTAGTCTAAAGGTGGGGTGAGCAAAAAGCTGATCTGATTGATCTCGTCAGCCGTAAATGAGTGAAAGAGAGCCGGCCATGATCAGCACAGGAAAACGTTGTAGATCTCAATTTCTACGCCTCATATTCATTGTTTATATGATCAGGTCTGCTCGCAGGGCAGGCTTCTTTGCTCAAGGCCCACTCCTTCACTGTGCGGTATATCGCTTTGACAATAGAGGAGGGATCAAGACGAGTAAAGTACAGTGAGAATATCGTACACACTAGCTATTGTGGTCCGCTCGAGAAAACGGCAAATACCCACACAGCCCACGGATCATAGGTAATTGTGGGCATTAATACTTTACGATCAGTTCAGGCTTCTCTGTTCTCGATCATCACACTAAAGGGCCCTTGACTTGTTCTCAGCGTCTTCTGAAGCCTGAAGCTCACCGAAACCGTACACTATCAGGAACAGTACAAATATGAGCTCGAAGCCGGAGCTGAAAGGAAACATATAGCACGATCGCTCGGACGAGTCCCTAGGCATGCCGAACATTCGAGCTCACTGCGGATCATATGCTTCATCGTGAGGTATTGACTTTTTCTCGCCCATACTTTATTCACCAATGCTTGGTTTGTATCACTCTTTCCCGAAATCATGGGATGTTTCAAGTAGCCATGCGGACGGCGGCGTCTCTGCTAGAGGTATAAAAGGGCTTCCCTCCCGACGTTCTAGTCGGATACTGCGGTATTCAACGTCTCTCGAGCTATGAAGACCATCCCCAATGTGCCGTATCTTTGGTAATTGTGGTCGAAGCCAAGAGGTTTACAGTCAGCAACAGCTGTAATTTCACGGTCTAGTGAATCCCGTATCCGTTCTTCGCATTTAGACCTCGCCCATCGATGTTTAGTATTGATAGGCCAGCGATACGCCTTCATACGCTCCGGCTTGCCTCTAATTGAGCTCACCCCCCGTAAATTTCAAGATATCTACGGACACAAACCTCGGAAATTCACGCCCGGATCACCCTACCGGGTAAGGCTCTCCACCACTCGTTCATCAACACACTCAGTTGGGAAGCACCAACAAAGACGTCAGTCTGAGTTCAATTCAACGTTCCCAACGAGTGGAAGGGCGGGCGTATCTGGGTGAGTGCTTCCTTAAAGAGTAACTGAAGAGTCACCGTTTGACCTTAAATGCACGAGTAGGGACGTACATCCTGTGATTTCTCCACCAGTCCCGGGCTTAACTCCTGCGTCACTGGTGGTTGTCCACGTGAATTAGAATGTTTATTCCCTGTACGTCTTTCTTTCGTATCCTGACTTCACACACCAATGATAGCCATCAATCACTTTCGCAGGGCATCCCCCCAATGACACTCGCAAAATGGTCATTCTAGGCTGGAGACCAGCAAATTTCTGATTTTTACGATGGTACAGCAATTCCCTCGCTCTCCACATGTGCTAGACTCAACTTCTATCCGTCGTTCACTCGGACTAGTATCTCTCGTCGACGGGTTTAACCTCCCCATTTTGATTACTCCTAGCAACTGCACCTGCCCCGACCCAAGCTGTCCTGTAGATTTGAATCCAATCTGTACGTCTTTCTCAAGTCGATCCAATGTTCTGTCCTGCCCCAGTAACATCTCAACTAGTATTGCCAACAGCTGGTTTGAACCGCGGGTTTTGCCGCTCGGGTTCAAACCGGACCGAACCGCGATGTATTGCCGGTTCCGCCAAACCGGGACCAAAAACCGGGTTCGGCCCGGTTTGAACTGCGGTCAACCGGTTCAAACCGCACAAAAGATATGATATTTTTTTTTTGCCATTTTTATTCGTAGCCACACGCAATGAGATGGAGAGGAAGAGGAGCACAAGAAACAATATTATTGAGGTGGAAAAGGACGACAGAGCCCCCGAAACTGTGGCCAGTCAGAGTGACAATCTGCTCCTTTCACTCATACCGTGTTCTGACTTTCTCCCGTTTTTCAGATACCAATAACTTATAAGACCCTCTGGGAGTATGAAAAGCCCAAAACTCATTTGGTGAGTGGATCCTCAGGTGCAAGGATGATCACATGGTGTTCTGACCTTAATATTCTGGTTCATAGTACGATGGTTGCTGAAATCTCAGGTTACCAGTAGGATGACCAAAAGCAAGGGTCGCGGAGCTGAGAAGAACTGAGGCTCAAAACATTGTTGTGAAGCCTTGAGTTTGAGGATTAAGGTATATGGCTATTATTATCCCACATATTTTATACTCTGGTCGACGTTCAGTGTATGCCCAAATAACAACCACCATTTTAATTCTACCGAGAGGTATAGACATCAGGAAAATCCCCTTAGTACATCTTATGATATATTATACAAATTATGATAATTTTGAATGAGAAATTCAACCTTGTTCACACAAGTATCGCATCTCGGGGCAAGCCAGAGGTTCATATTCTCTCACAGGGATTATATTGTGCTTATATTGTTGTTGTGAGGTTCACAAGGGAATATAAACACAATATAAACCCCGTGATTGAATATAAAACTCTGGTTGACCCCGAGATGCGTGTGCTTTTCGGTTCGTGATGAGTAATGTTCCTTTTTTGCTACAAAAGAGATAATTATAAAGCGGCCATGCAAGACAGATTAACTATAATTCACATCATATTTCATAGCATACCGAACCTGTTACACTTGTCTATCTACCAGCCATTATCATAATTCGGCATTGGTATTTGTGCTGAACAAGCCAATGCCTCCACACCGTGCTCAGGTGTCTGAGTCGGGGAACAAAAATCAGGCCCGAAGTCGGGCTGCTCCCCCTTCTCTAGTACCATTATGTAACTGGGATAGCTGTCATGAAGTGCCGCTTTTCCCCCCTATCTTTCCCTTTCTCAGCGCCTACTCCCCTTTCAGCGTTTACTTGTTTCTTTGACGCCTACCAGACGCCCGTTTCCCCCTCCCACATATTTCCTTCTCACACTATTGTCTTTTACACCTTCTTCACGACCCATTCGTTCTATTGTTTTTATTGTCTTCTCTCATCTCCTAGTTACTCATTCCGGACTCGTTATTGTTTTATACTTGACTACTATTGTTTCCTTATTGTTTTCTTATTGTCTTTCCTATTCGTTCACGACTCATATCTCAGACCTCTGACTGGGTATATAAGCTAGGTAGTTTACACCTGGTCCCTCATCTTGACCTCTTGTCGTTGGGACCAGGTGAGTAGTTATTTCTGTCTTTCTCTATCTGCAATGTATCTGACTTGTCGTTGGGACCAGCTCTTTTATCTGCCCTTGCTGTTTGCTCACTGCCTCCGCCGTCTCTGCTGCCGTCTCCGCTAGTCGACTTCTGCCGCCGTCGTCTCTG
>JANHQD010000204.1:2198-15847 GCA_024721195.1 Marasmius sp. AFHP31
CCCCCCCCCCCCCCCCCTGCTTCTCATCCATATTGCCTGCCTTTGAGATACAAACAAAAAAAAGGGGCTGAGGATATATATATAGAGCCGCGGAGAACATGCTTAGGAACCGAATTATACTGTGATCTTACCCAGTTAGTTGGGGCCCTCACATCAAGCGCCTGCATTACTCACACGCACCTCGTCGGACTTCCTTCCCCCTGAGTCAAACTTGAAGTGGGGTCGCTGAGCTAGAGTAGGTGTTAGAAACGCTCGGAATCGACCGGGTCTTCAATGCGAAGCAAAAAAAATACCAAGTGCTAACTCGAATAGTAGAATGATTTTGTAGTCAGTTCAAAGCAACGGGTTGCTTTCACTTGAGGTGAGCCTGTCGCAGAGTCCATCGATATCGTTCAACAAGCCCTCAGGAAGCTTGGACATTGGAAAGCAGTCTGAGCCGCTTGTTGCCCCTCTTTGAGAGCACAAGGGAAGCCCCATGATCTCCAAACACACCTACGTTCGTGGGCCCAGAGTGGAGGGATTACGCACCAACTGAGTGGAGCTGAGGAAAGACCGGAATGAGTAACTGGAAGTGGGATGATTGTTGATCGTGGAACGCACCTCATTTCGCATGCCTGGACAATCGACCTGACTTATACCCTTTCAATACTGAATAGTTGCGAGTACAAGTTAGAGAATAAGGTTAGTGAAGCCCGTTGATCATGCATCATGGAACACGCTACAGCCTACACCCACACCGCCACGATGTGCTCCATCCTGGGCCCACACTGGAAGACTCGAGTTCTTGACAGCCTTGAAATTTCACCAGCAAAATGGAACTCTCTATTGTATTCACATAACATCTTGTAGACGCCAAATCAGATTTCAGAGTCCTATTTGAAGGCTTCGGTGAGATGGACGTTCACATTCTGAGGACTGTTCGAGGAGAAATCAGCCCAGGCTTCATGTGAGTACCATATTCCGATGATAGAACGATCAGTATTTCTTTGAAAAAAACGAGAAACGAAAACGTACAGGAGGAAGCAAGAGTTTGGGAAATACCGACGCCTCCCCTCGGGTCTCAACGTTCAACATCGACACCTATGCTAAAACCATTCGTCGGAACTTTTCACTAGTACTACAGGCGTCGCGGGTCAATCGCCACTGACTGTGAACAACTGAACAGAACTTTGGTAGTAGTGGTGCTGAAGAAGAATACGTGGCTGACCCAAACTCGCAAATATTCGCCGGGCTGGTTGAAGCTGGGTAAGGTGGATAGAATGGAATCAGCCGGGCCCTTCAAACAATAGAAACTTACCACTGACCTTTTCTTACAGCAGATCGGTTTCAGAATGTCCGCGCAAAGAAGAAGCAGAACTTCGTTGGTTCAAGACGGTTGAACTCTCGAAATTTCAACATGGAGTTCCAAGTGAAAGAGCAGTTCATTACCCCGGTCCGGATAAGGCATAATTTCACACAGGCCCACCAGGTCACGCGTCGCGTCGCGCCTGCCCAGTGGAGAGAGAGGTTTTTTCGAAGCGCCTAACAATCACCATGCTCTTGACGAAGGAGATGGCTGAATCGTCGACGCCTTCTCGAGTAACGAGTTCCCCCCCCGGCTGGAATTGGAAATGAAATAGAGGGTGTCGTATACACCAACCGGATCATACTACTCACCCCCGTCGCGAGAACCAAACGTATTACTTGTCAGCGGTGTGACTGTGTACTGTTATAGTCGATGGTAGGCTATACGACCATGCGTTCAAAGTATACAGTTGGCGTAGGAACGGCTATCAGTTCTCTGGAGGTTGGCACACAAGAAGAGAGAACGTTCGTGAAGAAGAACGCGATGGAGATCTAGAATGCCAACGAATTGGATCAAGTACTGGTCCTGGGTAGAATGAAATCTACCCCTTCAAGCATATGATCGAAACTTACCACTGACCTTGCTTTAGGCAATTCGAAATGAGAAGGAGAGGGCAGACGATTGTGAGGAGGGATATAACATTACTCGTGAATAGTCTAGAGCGGGCCAGTGCAGATGTGTATGTGGTGGGTAACATAAGTTCTTGTAATACAAGATATAATGGAAAGGTAATTAATATCAAGAAAACAAGTGCGCGGGGGTTGGAAAGCCGGGATTCAAGGATAAGGTAACACATAGATGATGAATATTATCACACGGACGCCCTCCCACCTCTCGCCTTCTTCGTCTTCTTATTAGTCGTCACAGTCCTCGACGTGCCCAACACCTCCGTCTTCACCTTGTGTGCCCGCGTAGATCTCCTCAACGTCGGGGCGGGGGCGGGGATAAGAACAGGGACAGAGCGAGTCGTCGATGTGGGAGAAGCTCCACCATCGCGACAAAGGTTCTCCTCGATAGAACGAATGGTACGTACACCAGCTTCGTGAGGAGTCGGAGGCGTGTCGTTGTCGTCGTCGTCTACGGTGGGAAGAGGAATGGTACGGAGGAGAGGTGTGGCTGGGACTGGTGGGATTCGGGGTAACGAAGCACGACTACGTCGAGGTGTGGTCCTTGGAGTGGAGGAAGCCGAAGACGGTTTCTTCCGCTTCGATGTAGATAGATCGGAGTCAGAGTCAGAGTCGCAGGCTTTGCGCTTGCTGCCTGCGACGGGTGAAACGGATAAAGGAGAAGTTGGGATAGAAGAGCGGGGAGAAGGAGAAGAGGGAAGGTCCATTTCGACGTCCGTGTCCGGGTCTGAGCTATCCTCCTCCTTCATCTTATCAGCGTTGCCATTGGAGGAACCAGCGACAGCAGAGAGCAGTAATGACAAATCGGGCTGGCCACGAACAGGTTCTGGCGAAAAAGGAGAGGATTTCGACGGATAAGGAATGCTCGGATCTACGTCCTCTGTGGCATCCCCGTCGTCATAAACGGCGTCACCATCCCCGTCAGGCGCAGTCATGTAAGCGAATCCACGTCTCTCATACCACCCCGCAGCCTCATCCTCCGTCCTCCCCTCCCTCATCAAAATCTCCATTTCCAACTGCAACCTCCTCGCCTCAACACTCTCCCTCTGCTGTCTCCAAATAGCCTCCCTCGTCTCCATCCTCCCATCAAACACGATCTTCCCCCTCCGCTCCCTCTTCACCACGTAAAACTCCTCTCTGCCCTTCTTCGCACGATAGTCTCTCAACGAGAACCAATCGACATCCAACCACCTCTCCTTCGCTTCCTCATCCGTAATCCACCCAATCGCAAGCAACCGATCGAGTATCACCCCCGGTACAGCGTACTCCCTCTGCCTCCTCGGTGGGTCGGGACAATAACTATACGGACGCTCCCTCATGAGTTCGTACACATCCCTCGAAGTCACCCGTCCTTGGCCTTGGATTTGCAACACAAGCAACGGATAAAACACCGATGCGTACGGGGTATACCCCCATCCCCATCCTTTAGGTGTAGACGTCTGGTCAGGAAGGAGAGAAACAATCTCGTCGACTGTAAGATCCGCGATTCGGTCTCCCCAGACCATAGGTTCTTCGATCGCTTCCGCGTCGGGGGGAGGGAATCGGAATATGTCGGGTTTGGAGTAGGTGCGGAGGCAGTCTTCGTAGTCGATCAGAGCGGTGTATGGGTCGAATGTGGAGGGGACTACGGGTTGGGTGAGGGAGGAGGCGTTGGGGTTGTAGGCGTGGTCGAGGGGGGTGATGTTGTTCTCTGCGAGTGAGGCTTTGAGTTGTGCGTGTGTGGGCTGAACGGGAAGTGGTTGGGCGCAGAGGTGACGAGCCGGCGTCGGTTGGGGGTTGTAGTCTACATTCTGAGAGAGAGAGAGAGAAACGTGTGAGTGTAACCGTAAAAACACTGAGTTGGGACGCGAATAACGCACCTTGGGTTGGTACGGATTATCAATCGTAATAGGGATATAATAATCCTTCTGCGCTTCAACGGGCTTGAGGAACGGTCTTACACCGTCCCCGTCCCCGTCGCGCGCTGGGAATATAACCTCTAGGGTTCCAGGTACACACGTCGTCAGCGTTACGACGGTACCGTCTGCGATTCGGATTTCGAGAGTTCGTTGTTGTGCCATCGTGTAGAGAGTAGAGAGAGTAGTTTACTGGTGGCAGGTCACTGGGGGGGGGTCTTATATCCAGGATGCAATTTCAGCTTGGACTGCTATAATCTATTGTCATATGGGATTGTGGCAAACCGTCGCTTCGACCATTGACCATGGCTTAGACCCTTCGATCAATTGTCCTCTCCGTGCGAAAATCGAAATGCCACAGCGTAGATTCCTTTGTTCGACTCCGCCGCTTACAGCTTACAGGCGTTGGAGAAAAAAACGCACCACGCAGCCTGCCAAGGTAACATTTTTCTGAGCTTCTCTTCCACAACTCTTTCAATGACGCTCAACCACCCAGCCACTCTCCTGTTCACCTGTATCGGCGCCTTTCCAGTGTTTCTCCTGTATAGGCGCTTTTTCCATCATTGAGTTGGTACTTGGGCCGCCATGGGCGCGTAACATCTTTGACGTTGTACAATAACGACAGCAACCCAGGCAAGGCGCTCGTGTACGTGTATTCCTATAACTTGATAGGCGCCGACGGCCGTCGTAGTTTTTTGCTGAGAGGTTTTTCTTGGTTTTTGCTTGCGTGTACTGGATACTGGGTGTCGACGTTGGGATGAAGTCGGAAGAGGGTGAACGCCGGGTTACGTCACTCTTTTTCACGTGGCATCATCTTCTTTCCTTTTTTGTTCCCACGACTCAACTCTCCCACCCTTTCTCCCCTCTCAATGCATTTGAACGATCTGCTACCAGAGCCCAGCGCTTCTTCTATATAGTAACCTTTCGGCTGTTTTCTATTGTCTATTGTCTCCCCTCTCTCTCTTTCTCCTTTCTCGCACTAATTACTGATCCATGAAAGACGGACGGGCGGATAGAATGTATCACTCTCGTTCTTGGAGATCGAGACAGGACAGGACCTTTACCCCGAAAAACAAACATATGAACAGGCTGTTTTTCTCCTTTCTGTCTTCTGATCTCCGTGGGTACGCTGGGAAAAGGTTGAGCTTCCGACTCCGGAGTTCGTCCATGCGGGGCCGGTTTACTAACTCGATCTTTGTCTTTCTTTCTTTCTTCTTTATGGACTAGCCCACATGAGCGCCAGGATGAAATGAAAATCTCCATTTATCTATCTATCCCGCCCCACGCCCCGCCCTACACCTGTCGTTTATCTCGTCCAAGAATGTAGATAACGACTTCATTCCCGAACCGTTTTTTTTTTTTTTGAAGAACACCAACGACGACGATGATGGGTAGAGCACCCTGCACCCGCGGTGATCAATAGAGCAGCTTGAGCGAGGTATGCAATGAATGAGTGAGGGAAATAGGGTAGGTGACGCTGACTAGGACTGGTTGACATGAACCTCCAATACAACGATTCCGAATGGATTATGGTGGAATGTAACTACTAACAGGAAGCCCGAGCTTGAATGGATGCCTCGTCACCCGTGTCTTCTCCTGTGGGTAGCGAGAGGAACCACCACCGTCACCAAAGCACCGTAGCGTGCGCGTTTTCGATGCCTGACCATGAAAACAATGCTAACGCTTTTTATTCGAAGATTTTGAACCACTACGAATGACAGATGAACACGAGCTTGCCCAAATCAAGGGGGGTGGCAAGAATGAACTCCCAGTCAAGAAATTGACGATGTGACGAAAGAGAGAGGCAACCAGGGCTCGTGGTAAGATCATCCGGGGTCTCGTGTTTAGCTTTGTGTACGATGACCCCCCAGCGAAGCGATCAACGCCGTTTTGCTGGCGAGGTTTTTCTGGTCTTTGCTTGCGTGTACTGGGGTATTGGCCGGTTCAGAGACGAAGAGGAACGGTTTTTTGGGTACATCACTCCTTTTCACTTTTCTTTCTTTGTTCACGGACTTACAACTCTCCCACCCTCGCCACGTCCCAGTACATACTACAGTCTCACGCGATACCGGGAAGACAATTGTTCCTACAGCCCCGTATGTAGTCTGAGTCCGTATCTACATATACCTAGGACTGGCGCGGAGATTGAAACTCCGGGCGCTCGTTCAACGCTGGGCTTTAACACTCTGGCGATGGGCGCTATCACTCTCTTTATATCCACTTTCCACTTTCTACTCGCATAACTGGACATTATCATATGGGTAGGTTCTGACCGCGACATTTCCTGGGACCTTGTCCACCCAATTTGAGAAATCCTCCTGCCCAGGTCAGACAATAGTCGAGCATCGCTGGTTTTTCTAATCTACTCAGAACGGCAGGTAACTACTAACGGAGCGCCCATCTGGGCATCTAGCGCCCGACTCTGTAAAGTCCGCCGCAAACAGTCCTCAGAGCGGCCCAGACTTCATTTGCTAGAGCCTAGCGCTTCTTCTATATAACTTTCTCGCTGTTGTACATCTCCTCTCTCTCTCGGCCTCTCCTTTCTTGCACCACGTATGCTGACGGATGGAATGGATCCCTCTCGCTCTCGCTCTTGGCCATCGTATTCCTATAACCCATTGTAGTTTTGTTGGCTGCGAAGGCTTTCTGGTTGCTGGGAGACAAAGAGGTTGGTTTCGGTTGCGACTCTCCCACCCTTCCTCCCTGCCACAGTCCACCACATTTCTTGAGGTCTGCATTTGAACGACCTAGCACTTCTTCTATATAACCTTTCGGCCAGCGCTGTTGTTACCCCCCCTCTCTGCTCTCTCCTCTCTCCTCTCTCTTTCTCTCCCACTACTGATTCATGAAGGACGGGTCACGTATGGAATGTATCACTCTCGCTATCGCTATCGTTCTCGCTTTCGGAGATCGAGACAGGACCTTTACCCCGAAAAAACAAACAAAACATATATATCATGAGCCATGTGCATGAGTAACCTGAGGCTGTTTTCTCCTTTCTCCTTTCCGTGTTTCTCCCGTCTCCCGTGTCCCGGATGCAACTGGTCCGTGGGGGGGGGGGGGGGGGGTGCGTAGCGCTGGGATTACAGGTTGGAGCTGAGGTATTAGGCGTCCACGGGCCGTTTAGTTTAGTAACTCTATCTTTGTCGAATCAAGGGCTATATTCACATTGATCTTTTTCTCTTCATGCAACATCTCTTCGTTTTGCCGCGTCACTCTTGCCCCCCAGACTCCAGAGACAGCGCTGGCGCCAGTTGCTGATCGAATGAAATCGACAATCTCTATCCCTGTTGATCAGTGTTCAACGTTCATTAATCATTTCTCAGCTATGATTATGATGCATTTGACGAGTGACAAGTGACTAGATAGTAGAAACAGGTCATTGTAAGTTGTTACAGGAACCTGGCCTTCGAGTCTCGAGCCTCGAGAAAGGAAAGAAAAAATTCCTGTGGCTCCCTTGAAAATCAGCGTGATGCCAAGTTCGTGTAGGTCCCCCCCCTCCTTTCCCTAGAGGTTTGTTCTGATTTGTCGGACGCGGAAGCTCCTACACATACCCTACGCGAAGAAACCAGTCGGTATCGGGTTCTAGTATATCAAATTAAGATTCAGGAATTGACGCGCAGTGTCACTGCTATGGCTCACTCAAGCTTCAAGGTCACTGAATTAATCGCTTGAGGGGGCTCAGGACTCGGGACACGGAGGGGAGGGAGAGATGATTCGGAGGCGTGCTTTTACTCGTGAATAACACAAGTCGGCCTTTCGTTCGTATAGTATCAGTGATTGACTTGACCAGAACCAGAGAGGTATTTTTGCGACTCATGCAAAAGTATGCGATGTGCAAAGTACGAGTACGAATGGCACACCCTTCAGTATCATTAGAGTTACGCACGTATTAGACCGCGAAACAAGGGGGGTGGCAAGAATGGAATTTCCGGTCCGAGATAGGGGTCAAGATTTGTGTACATACCAAAATTTTTGGGTTCCGAGGAGTCCTAGAGCCCTCTGGCTTGAAAGAAAATTCGACCTCGAGGCTTGGACACTTGATAAGAGATTGACTGGCACCTCTTTGGGCAAAAAAACGGACTCCTTTCCTGACTAGTGCTGTGATAGAGAGTTGATATTCTAGGTATTGCAACTTTGGCCTAGCTAACCAATGTGCCTACCTGACCCTACACACTGTATGATATCACTATCCCTTTGCCCTACATTACGCACCTACTCCAATACCCTCTACCTCACTGACTGTGCTTACTCCCATTCCGATCCTACTACATCATGCACAGTACATTCTACTCCATTCTATAGTCTTCTATCTATCCTGTACTGTAGTATATAAGCTAGGTAGAAATCCCAGTCTACCTCAGTGGTTTGTTACTCAACCGTCTGAGGTCTAGCCTCCACTCACTCTCTCTGCTCCTTGCCTATGCGCAACTTAGAGCCCTCAAGAGGTAGTGATGATGAATAACTTCTAGGAGTCGGACGGCTTTGTGGACATTAGGCTACAAGCACCTTAGGCAGCTAGATTCGTAATATAATTAGACCTTGTTGGGCCGATTAAACCGCCGTGAGAAATAGGCCTTAGTGGGTCCGCCCCTTGTGGTCTGATAGTGAGGTAATCGCCCTGCTGCCCGTGATGGGCAAATTCTTCATCTGCCCCCAACATGGGCAACAACAAGAATGACTATGAAAGTGCCCTCCTGTCGGCCGGTCCGCTCACAGCTCATTCAAGAAGTATAGCACACAGAGATGATCCCCGAGGGCTAGTAGAAGGGCTCTGAGGCACAAAAAGAAGCTCCAAGAAATGCTCGATTGGCACCTTGGCCTGCAACTGGAGCAACCAGCAGCCTCAGGGTCTCAAGATGCAACAAAATCATTGACGACACATCCACAAACACACTAGACAACATTCCCAACAATCCTACATCTGTGGGGCAACCAAAATTGACATCAGCAACCTATCTGACCCCGACATACATATGAATATGTACGTTCAAAACAGCTCCTTCATGGCCATATTGAATCCTTATACCCGGTAGCGCGTCTATGAATTCATCATGAGACTCAGGCGTGCCTTGCCGGATGCAGTCGTGCACCCGGTCACAAGCGCGCGATCAGCCCCCACACCATCACACCCTTACATGCACCCTGCGGTTCTTTTAGATCATTGGTCGACTGCAACTGCTTTTTGCTGGTTCTGCATACACTTGTGGGACTAGCATTATTGATCACTGCCATTACCACTGACCTGATATCCTCGTGAGCACAATGTTTCCATTACGCGCATATCCACATATCTCTGCTGATAATAGAACGACTGTCTTGTTCCAACTTTAACCCTGATCATTCAATAATCAACCTTTAACACTGTCGGGCTTGTTTGCAGGGAAGTTGTGTCTGATTGCCGCCAACATGAAGATACAAGCTTCAGGAGGCAATCCCGCTGTGCGGCACCAACGACACTCTTGAAAAACTCAGCTGCTTCGAGCATTCTTGACTACCAGTCTTCGAGCCCAATGATCAAACACATATGTCGGATTCAGTACTATCAGCCACCGGTGATGATACACACGTCCAATATCAGAATGTGAGTCTTTGCTGTTGCTTGGTATGCTTTCTCTATACTCCTTCTCCTCTCCCCTTCCCAATCGTAGTATCATCATGGATATTAACCTAATCCATTTCTTCCTAGTGAATATATTTGGCTGTCAGCTGGTGCCTCATCGTAGGGTGATTCTAAAGGCTCAATATACACTTAGTAAGATTGTTCTTGACTGGTAGGTTAGTTCTCGTAAAATACTTGTTGGCGATTGACTAGATATTTAATGTACCCATGGTTTATGCTTCACAACGTGTGATCTACATGATTCGAGAACTCAATCTAACAGCAATAACGGTGACAGCCCCTCTACTGGGTCACTGGCCATGGCTCGAGCCCGGTTGAGGAATCTAGGATATTCAGAACTGTCTTTGACCCATTGATGCTCCAACCAGCCTCTTACTCTGACCCTCAAGTGATGGATTTCATTTGACTGAGCTGCAAAATAATAAACAAAGGCCATTTGACTCGACAACTATTCAACTCACAAGTCCAGTTGCAGGACTCCTTCCATCCTGGATACTCTGTTCAAGAGCTCATAGGGCTTCTTGCGTGTTGATATCATTGACAGTATCATATAAAACTATGAATCAAACAGTCTTGGTGACTTTCTTGGATGTAGGTCGGTCAGCTCTCAATCCTTGGAGTGCATGTCTCGATAGTCTGGGATATTTAATGCTTGCTGGTAGATATGACTTACGGGTAATCTGACATGAATTTTTGAGTCTCGTATACTCGTAATGATATGGATATGCTCACAAAATTGTCTGTATAATTTTGGCAAGTGGTCATAACACGAGGCGAGTTGGGCATTATGGTCACAGGTTGTCCAACGTGAGTTGAAGCGGATATCAGTTTGCCAGTGTCATCATTTTTTCGTTGGAAGATTTGACACACAGAGACCTTACCACTAATAGATATTAGGTCTCTATATGTCTTTTACATCAACTCCCATGAGCTTTGTGAGATGACACCGTGTTGACAATGCGGAATAACAAATTTATGTTTTTGGGACATCGGCCGGCTAACCGGGTTCTTTGCGATAGCCGGGTTTTCTAACATATCCACTTGAGCGCTCGCAATGATTTCTGGGTCATTCTGAGCCCTCCCTCGCTTTTGCACAATTTGAAACGATACAGCAAGTTAAGTAGAGGCATTTTAATCACTGTGTGGAGCTGGGAGACGTAGGTTAGCGCCGAATCGCCTATTGTAGCAACTTCCGAGCGAATGGAATTTGGCTATCAGAGTACAGAGGCCCGTATTGTCTATCGCGGGATGGAAGGTCTGATAAATGCAGGGTCCAGGTGTAGCATGAAATTGAGAGGGAGAGATGTTGTACAACCGTACTACAACTGTCAATGAAATAGAAGAGAAATAGGAGTGCCGTAACCAACAAATGGAAGAGGACGAGTCGCAACTCTTGGGAACGGTAATATGTGAAGTAAGCTTGAGTTCAGATTGTATTAAGTAGAGATGGAGGAGGAGACTTGAGGCCAACAAAAGCACCAGGATGCCTTTGAGTGATTTGCTAGGAGAAAATGGCGTTCACATGCTACCAAACGCCAACAGCCGGAGCAGAGGACCTCTTGAATTGAAAGTTGTATATATGGGCAATATGAAAAGAAATAGGTCAACCGGATGTGACTGAAGCCTTCCAAAGGGTCCAGCAAGGATGGGAATGCTCACATTAATTCCACCAGGTACACGAAGCACTGCGCGTGGTACAAGAGCTCATTGAAGGAGGTAGAGCAATAGATCAAAGTAAACAGGGTCATTCTGAGTGTGCAGTTTAGTTACCGGAAGGTGTCGACAATGAATTTGGGCACGGCACTGGTTCCCCCTGTCCTAAAGCGCTAGACGCTAAGACTGCAGAGGCGACGGCGGCAGAAGTCGACTAACAGAGACGACGACAGAGAGGACAGGGACGGCGAGCAAAGAGCAAGAACAGGTAGATGACTGGTCCCAACGACAAGTCAGATACATTGCAGATAGAGGAAGACAGAAATAACTACTCACCTGGTCCCAACGACAAGAGGTCAAGATGAGGGACCAGGTGTAAACTACCTAGCTTATATATCCAGTCAGAGGTCTGAGATATGAGTCGTGAACAAATAGGAAAGACAATAAGAAAACAATAAGGAAACAATAGTAGTCAAGTATAAGACAATAGCGAGTCCGGAATGAGTAACTAGGAGATGAGAGAAGACAAATAAGAACAATAGAATGAATGGGTCGTGAAGAAGGAATAAAAGACAATAGTGTGAGAAGGAAATATGTGGGAAGGGGAAGCGGGCGTCTGGTAGGCGTCAAAGAAACAAGTAAGCGCTGAAAGGGGAATAGGCGCTGAGAAAGGAAAAGATAGGGGGAAAAGCGGCACTTCATGACACCCCCAGGAATTCTTTCACATAGTATCTGCTTGCTAGGCCGAAATTCCAATGGTATTATGAATAATACTTGAGGAAATACAATGGGGATTCAAAAAGCGAGGTGGTCTGAGTGGAAGGCAAAAGGCATATAGTGCGTGCAAAATAGGCTACCAGAGCCGGTTCCGAGAGAGGATCGTGAGAGTGATGGGGAGGGTAGTCTGCGACCGCCCATGATTACATAGATTGGTAAATAGCCCTTAGCTGAGAGGTCTTCTTCTGTCACCGTGAACATGGGCACAGTTACACAGTACGGAACATATCAGGTCTGGAGCGCTAGTAAACCTAGATATGAGCATCAGTCACATGGCCATAAATTCAGTGCGCACCTTAACTTATAACTAACCCCAGAACCCGCAGAGATCTTTCTTTCAGCCAAAAGTCCTTCACTTGCACACGCCTTGCGTCGGTTGTTGAAGAAATAATGTTGACGGGCACCCACTGCCACCCTGTTGCCAGTATTTGCGTTGCAATGCTCTGAAAGCCGAGGGAGTAGCCCAAATATAGAGGTAGCATGCACTATAAGTGTGTATCAAGCTTAGTACAAAGTACTATTGGGAGGGCAAGCGGTGGTTGTGGTGGAGGGAACATCCGGAGGGCAATGGAGAATGTGGCAGGCACTACACTGGCACTACACGGGCCTTTGGGGCAGGTTACGGAATCTAAACGCGCCCGAAAGGCCGATGGGCAGAAATGAAATTTGCTGGTGACAAGGGGCACCCCCTCTAAGGCCGATTTCACATGGGGTCAAATCCGGCCCAACAGGACACTATTCGCTACCGAAGTAGCTGCCTGGGCTGACGAGAATGGTATAAGTAAGTGGAAGGATAAATGGACTCACCTCCTCATTCGAGTTGTAGTGAGTCGCGCATAGGCAAGGAGCAGAGAGAATGAGTGGAGGCTAGACCTCAGACGGTAAAGTAACAAACCGCTGAGGTAGACTGGGATTTCTACCTAGCTTATATACTACAGTACAGGATAGATAGAATACTATAGAATGGAGTAAAATGTACTGTGCATGATGTAGTAGGATCGGAATGGGAGTAAGCACAGTCAGTGAGGTAGAGGGTATTGGAGTAGGTGTGTAATGTAGGGCAAAGGGATAGTGATATCATACAGTGTGTAGGGTCAGGTAGGCGCATTGGTTAGCTAGGCTGAAGTTGCCATACCTAGAATATCAACTTAGTGAGGTGTCCCAACGAGCTGCGGCTTGTCGTGGGAAACTGGCAAGTAGAGTGGCATATATTTTGTGAAGTACTGTCTACTTCAATCAACGTCTGTGGCTTCCATAATCCATTGTACAGCCCGTTCTAGACACTGCATACATTGTTTAGTCTACAGCACTCCGAGTCAGGCACCTTTTTTTTCGTTCTTCCTCTCAACTGGCCGTTTGGCTGTTGTGCATTGTCTCCTCTATCTATCCTTTTTTTGTACCACTGACTACTGACGGATGGAATGTATCAAATTACTCTCGCTTGACCTTACCCTTACCCGATTCGCGACAAAGAGCCATGAGCAACAGGCTGTTTTCTCCTTTCTCCTTTCTGTGTTTCTCCCGTCTCCCGTCTCCCGTATTCAACTGGTCCGTGGATGCGTAGCGCTGGGAACCCGGAATATAGGTTGACACCTGGGACTGAGTACTGAGGTATTAGGGCTTCTCAGCTCGTCCATGCGCATTGCGGGCCGCGACTTCACAAATACGCTACACGAAGAAACTAGTCGGGTTTAGTGGTATATCGAATTCAGGAAGACGCGCAGTATCAC